>PVKY010013895.1:0-10804 GCA_004027775.1 Bradypus variegatus | reverse complement strand
TTCCAGAGCCTGGAGCCTCCTGGAAACCACCACTAGCTGAGATGAGGATTTTTCTCTGCAATCCTTCAGTGGGCTTTGGGGGTCTGAGAACCCCTTGAAGTTGCATGACAAAACTTGTGTGGAAGTACAGCTTTCAGGGGAAGAGGGTCTATGGTTCCCATCAACACTTAAAGCCCTCAGCACCCTCTCCCTAGATCCCCTTACCTGCTAGCAGGGCCTGGTGGCATTGGGAAGTACCCCCTTCCCACCCAATTTGAGTCTGGGCCTCGGAGGGAAAAGCCACGAACCTCTCCTGTACTTTGCGGTTTGTAAATCACGTCCTTTATTTTATTTACTCCTCAGAACAACACTAAAGCAGATCGGACTTGCTCTTTGTATTGGTCACCCCCACCTCATGACTAGTTCCAGGGCCCCTCCCTGTGCTCTCCCCAGCACAGGCCTCAACACCCTGCTTTAGAAGGGCTGAGGTATTTGTGCATCTGTGTCCCCCACACTCCACCCCGGACTGTGGCTGCCTGGTGTGTGTGCAAGGCCCTTGTCTTATTCCTTTTCCCGGCTCCAGCACAGCACCAGCCAGGGAGGGGGCTCAGTGAGCATGTACTGGATGAAGACTTGAATAAGTCCTCATTTCACAGATGAGGAAATGTGACACAAAGAGGTAAAGTGACTTACCTTGCCTGAGGTCACCTAATCTTTACCTGCTGGCGCTGGACTTCTGTACACAGGCCTGAATCCCTGACCTTGGACAGATGGGATGTGGTGGGGGTGCTGTCTGGCTCCTTCTGGTTGTCTCCATTATCTGTTCTTCCCTCCTTCTTTAGCCAGATAAGCCCTGACTTAGCTGGTACCTGGTCGTACAGAACAAAAAAATCATAATTCCCACCTCCCTTGCAGTTAGTTATGTATATGTGACAAAGTTCTGGCCAAATAATTAAAGTGGAAGTGGTGTTATAATTTCCAGGATGTGTCCTTAAAGGCAGGGAGTATGCTCTTCTTCTGTTCCTTCCTCCTTCCTGCTTGCTGGAATGAAGCCTAATGGCTGGAACTCAAGCAGCCATCTCAGTCCAGGAGGTAAAGGACACATTCTGGGGATACCTGAGCAAAACCCTGGGCTGCCAACATCTGGACTTGTTACGTGAGAGAATAAAACCTTGTGTACTTAGAACAGTTGTTCTCAAAGTGTGGTTCTCTGGCAATCAACATTGGCATCACCTGGGAACTTCTTAGACGCAAACTTCTTGGGCGCTACCCTAGATCTAAATGGGAACCTCTGGGGGTGAGGCCCACTAATCTGTGTTTTAATGAACCTGCCAGGTGATTCTGATGCATGCTCCAGTTTGAGAACCGCTGGTTTAAGGCACTGTTAATTTATTTTTAATTCAGTTTTATTCAAACACATTCACATGACATAAATCATCCATGGTATACAGTCAACCGTTCACAGTATGATCATCTAGTTATGTGTTCATCACCACAATCTATTTCTGAACATTTTCCCTGCATCAGGAAGAATCAGAACAAGAATAAAAAAATAAAAATGAAAAAAGAACACCCAAACCATCCACCCATCCCATCCCATTTCTCATTTAGTTTTTATCCCCGTCTTTCTACTCATCCATCCATACATTAGATAAAGGGGGTGTGATCTACAAGGTTTTCACAAGTATCACCCCTTGTAATCTACATTATTATATAATCGTCCAGACTGCTGGGTTGGAGTTTGGTGGTTACAGGTATTTAATTCTAGCCATTGCAATACATTAAAACCTAAGAGGTGTAATCTATATAGTGCTTAAGAATGTCCACCAGAGTGACCTCTCAACTCCATTTGAGATCTCTCAGCCACCGACTCTATTTCGTCTCATTTTGCATCCCCCTTTTGTTCAAGAAGATACTCTCAGTCCCACGATGCCGGGTCCAGATTCATCCCCGGGAGTCACATCCTGCATTGCCAGGGATGTTCACATCCCTGGGCGTCGGGTCCCACGTAGGGGGGAGCGCAGTGAGTTTACCTGTCAAGGTGGCTCAGTTAGAGAGAGAGAGGGTAAGGCACTGTTAATCTGAGTTGTCTTCACTCACAGCTGAACCTAATCCCAACTGATAAAACATCAAAGCGGAGACAGGGCTTCCAGGCAGGGCTGCACCAGCCTGTGTAGCATACTTGCATTTTTTTAAGTGCTCCTTCCTCTAACCAAATAATTTGATACGGGAATATAACGGCACAACTTGAGTAACCAGAAGCAAGAAGCCTTGGGGAATGGGAAGTGGGCATCTAGAGGAGGCCCAGAAATAAAGGGGGGGGGATCATGCAGAGAGGATTTAATCAGTGGCATCCATCTTAAATTCATCCAAATGGTAGCTCCATAAATGTTCAAAACCTTTTCAACCTTTGGTTGAAGAATGACACACATAACAGGAAGGTGCACAAATTGTGAATGTTCTGCTTGATGAATTTTCTCAAACTCAGTTTGCAAAACTGAGTACTACCTCCCCTACACCCCTTTCCCATCACATCCCTGTTGAGGAAAACCACCTAATCCTCACTCCTAACAAATCCATGGAATCACATAGTATGTATTCTTTTGTGTCCAGCTTCTTTCATCTATGTTACATGTAGTTATAGTTTGTTCATTCTTATCTCTGTAGAATGTTCCGTTTGTGACTCTATTGCAATTTATTTATCCATTCTATTGTTGATGAACATGTGGGCATTTGGGGCTATTATGGATACTAGGGCTACAAAAATCCTTGTAGGTGTCTTTTGGTGAGCATGCTTACACATTTCTGTTGAGTATATACCTAAGTGTGGAATTGCTGGGTCATAGGGTGGGCGTATGTTAAAGTTTAGGAGACATGGCCAGTTTTCCCAAGGGTTTGTACCAATTTACACTCCCACCAGTGGTGGAAAGAGTTCTGGCATTCCATATCCTGGCTGACACTCAGTCACCCTTTTTCATTTCAGCATTTTGATAGGTGTGCAATGGTATGTCCTTATGGCTTTAATTTGCATTATCCTGGTGATTCATCAAGTTGAGTATCTTTTCTTAAGTTTATTGACCATTTGGATATCTTCTTTTGTGAATTGCCTGTTCAAGTCTTTGGCCATTTTCCTATTAATTGTCTTTTTCTTACTGATTTGTAGGCATTCTCTATGTATTTTGGATATGAATCCTTTACTAGTCTTCTTCCACTCCTGGTTGCCTTTCCATTTTCTCAATGATATGGTCAAAAGCACATTGTGTCAATTTCCATCAACATTTTAAATCAGCAGATCCACATGTGTGCAAGTCCACACACTATCACAGGCTTCCCACACATGCACACACTCATGTACATGCCAACAACACCATAGACTGGTTCACTCACATACACACCCCACACACGCACCCACTCACGCACACTTTTTCACCCTGACACTGTGCTGGTGTGGCTGGTGACCACCACCATCGCCCCCTACACACACACACACACACACACGGGGAGGGGGTCTCCATCCAGCTCCGTGCAGTGGAGACGCATCTCCGGTGCCAGCCCGGGACTGGGTGCCTTGAGGCGAGCAAGCGTGTGTTTGCGCAGCTAAGTGGCATCTGTGTGTACAGAGCCGGGCGGGAGCGGACCAGCCGCCCTTATCTCCCGCAAACACCGTGCCCGGAACCACCGAAACCTGGGTGCCTCCCCCGCTCCATTAGTGCGCACAGCGACCGGAACCCTTATCGGAGACTTGCTTATCGGTCCATCACTGATAAGGACTGGAGCGAGAGGAGTAGGGACACCACTCCCCAGTACACCCCTCCTCACCTCATGTCATCCTTGAGATCCAGGGAAATGATGGGGTCGCTGTTAGGGAGTCCCCAACCCCGGGGAAACTGAGAGACTTCCCAGATCCCATCCCTGCTGCTGCCAACTCTTTCCTTAGTCAGCGCCCTCCCTTCCTCCACCCATGACCTGAACCTGTGGTCATCAGCCTTGGCTGACCCATGTACACCTGTCTGTCCCAGCCTCCTTCCCCTTGTCACCATCTCTGCACCCAGGGACCCACCTGTTGGCCTGAATTCCCAATGGGTGGGAGCTGGAGCCTTGTCAGGAATTCCTAATCACTATACTGCCACTACTGCTGCTACTACTAATAATAAAAATAATTATTATATCTAACTTGACAGAGGTTTACCCGGATAAAAGCATTACTATTATCTGATTCAATGTTCCTAAACCCCGAGGAGGGTGATGTCATCATCCTCATTTTACAGAGGTGTAAACTGCTCGCTTAGGTTGAAACCCTTAGGACCTGTAGCATGTAAGTGGCAGGGTGGGGATTTGAACCCAGAGTCTGCACTTGCTTCCTCTCCTAAGAGACCACCCTGCTAGTCCAGCCTCCTCATTTTACCGTCGGAGAAACCGAGGCACAGAGCCTGGGAGGCAGACCCCAGGCAGTCCTCTGGGCAGATGGTTCTGTGCCCTCCCCACCATTTCTGGGGGTCGGGTATGGATTCGGCTCTGAGGTTACTTAAATCAGTTGTCTAGACTGGGGACTGATGGCCTCACTAAATCTCCACCTTGCTCTTACTTAAGTCCTGTCTGTTTGCATGACGTGGTGAAACTGCAGAAAATTTTTTTCCAAACTTTTAAAAAAGTGGTTATATGACTTTTCTAATGAAAAAGAAGAGGCCCTTCTAAATATATAATAAATGAAATGAACAGAATTAAATTTTTTTATAAATTTGACAAATGAAAACATAACACTTCTCTATATAATTTTAAAAAGTAAAAGGCAAGCCTCAAAATTAGGCAAACATTCACAATATATACAATCAAAGAAGTATTAAGATCTAGAATATATGAAGAGTACCTACAAATGAATAAGAAAATGACAGATCCCTGATTTTTAAAAATGAGTAAGGATAATACACAAATGATTAATAAATGTGAAAAATATTTATTCAATCACACAATCAAAGAAATGCAAAATAAAGCAAAGAGCTGCATTCTTTTTCAATTATAAAAATTTTGGCAAAATTTTTTTTTAATGATAATGCCCAGTGGTTGGTCCCTCAAATTCACCCCAGGTGAGACTACAACCAGTATTTCTGGAGGCTAGTTTAGGGTAACATGTATACCCTTTAATGCAGTATTTCCAACTTTCTAAATATAGCCAATGGATACATCCAGAGATGAGCATAAGGATGTTCATTACAGCAGTTATTTACAATAGCACGCATGCAATAAAGGACACGACACAAATTTCCAAAAAGTCCAACAACGGTTCAGTTATAGCACATGTGAAAGATGTAATATTTTAATGAAGCCATTTAAAATCATATTTTCAAAAAATATTAAGTGGCATGGAAATATTTATAAGCTTTGGTTAGTGAGGGGACAAAAGCAAGGTATAAAAAATAGTACCTATAGTGTAATCCCAATTTTGTAAAAAAAATATATCTACACATAGAAACAAATACCGTAGGCATACTATATTTATAAAATATGTTAAGGACAGTAATCTCTTGGGATGGCATTGCAGGTGATTTTTCTCTATATTTTTCTGTAGTTTTTATACCACTTAACAATGAACATTACTTTGATAATCAAAAAAGTTTTAATTGAAGGGAATAAAAACACATAAAAGAAATTAGAACCAAAAAAATGTATAACCCACAGTGCATGCCTCTGTATACCCCATCAAAATGATATCTTTTAAGCAAATTCATAGAGACAGAAAGTAGATTTGAGGTTATGGGGGATGAGGGGGTGGAGGGAGGGGCAATGGGAAATTATTGCTTAATGGGTACAGAGTTTCCTTTGAGGTGATGAAAAGGTTTGGTAATAGTGGTGATGGTAGCACAACATTGTGAATGTAACCAGTACCACTGAATTGTACACTTAAAGAGAGGTTAAAATGGCCAATTTTATGTTATACATGTTACCACAATAAAATTAAAAACAGAAAAAGAACAACAAAAAGAGTATAATCTCCATAAAGCCATTCCTGCTGTCTTATGGGCACTATAGCCCAAGCCGAGAGACACCAGGGTCCTGAAGTTTCCTCAGGGGTAGGAGACCCCACTTGCCCCTCAGTGGGGTGCCTGACCTCCTAAAAGCCGCCCTCGGGTGAGCCTGCCCTCAGGGACCTCCACACTTGCCGAGGTTGTCTCACCCCATACTTCGGTTGCTGCCCTCCCCTCTTCCCTGCCTCCCTCTGCAAGGCGGAGGTTTGTACAGTCTAGAGCACTCCAGCGTCTGGTTCCCCATCTCCTCATAAGGCCTCAGGATGACAGCTTAATGCCCCCCGGCCCCCCTGCCCTGCCCTGCCTCAGTGCCAAGGCCCGACTTCTCCCTCACCCCCTTGGGCCTCTGGCCAGAAATGAGGGCCCCAGGGAGGACCGGAGCCCACGGGGGCTGTGATCAGAGACAGGCAGGAGAGGCCAGGCCAGGTGCCTGGGAGAGAGGGGAGGAGCCAGGACCCAGGACTCGCTGGGTGGGTCACCCTCTGGCCCACAGAGAGAGAAATGCGTCTGGGTCTTTCCCCCTGAAGACACGTGCCGTGTGTATGTCCAAGTGGGTGGCATTGGGGAGGAGGGGGCCAGATGCCCTGGTACTCCCCATGGCTCACCTCCAGACAGGGTCACGAGCTTTCCTGTGCCCTGTGCCCCCCGAGTTTCTATGGCCTTGCAGTGAAAAGGAAAAGAACGGTTGAGGGCTGTGACACTAGAGGCCCGGGCTAGAATCCCAGTGCTCCAACCCACTGACTTCCACTAGCCACTTGGCCTGTGTGAGCCTCAGCTTCCTCGTCTTTAAAATGAGAAAAATAATATCCCTGCATGGTGATTGTAAGGCCCACAAATAATAGAGGGGAAAGCATAGTAAACCACACCCGAGGCTGCTATGTCTGCTCCAGGACGCAAAACCACGAGCCACTGTCCCAGGAGCTGCAGGTACCCGTCCTCCCACCCATTTGTCTGCTCACTGGCAATTCCCATTCCCACCCCCTGGGAAGTGTTTTGAGTGCTTGTTGCATGCTGGACACACTGCTAAGTACTTTACATGTAACCCCCATAACACTCCTGTGAGGCTGGTATTAGCCCCATTTTACTGAGAAGGAAACCAAGGCTCAGAGAGGTTAAGCCACCTGCCCAAGGTCCCACAGCATGTAAATGGCAAAACCAGGACCCAAGCTCAGGCCAGTCTGGCCCCATTCGAGAGCTTTCCTCTGCCTCAGGCTGCCTCATGAAGCCAGATGCCAGAACATTCCTTGGGTCCCCGCAACCATCCCTCCTCTGCAGTCGGCACAGACATGGGGAGCTATGGCCCAACGCTGTCTCCATCATCAATATTCCTCTCTCCCTTGTTAACTGCACTGAGAGCCCCCTGAGTAATCAGGCCTCGCTCCTTCCCCCCGCCCTCGCTCTCTGGCTTAATTACTTCTCCTCCTGGCTGTAATGAATGACTTTGGGCCCCTGAGACAGAAAACTTCATCAGCAGCCGAGGCCTCCACGAGTCCACCCCGCCTCTCCAGGCTTGTTCCTTCAGGCCCAAGCCATCTGCCCGGGCCCTGCCTGTCTTCAGGCCCCTTGCCCCAAGCTTCAGCCACAAAGGACGTATGTGGGTGGGAGACTCCCAGCCCCGCCAACCCCCTGCTGCCAGTGGAACTTGCACCCGAATGGGGGCTGCTCCAGTCTGGGAGGCCCAGATCCTTAGGTGAAGCCACCTGCCCCTGGGCGTTGGAGCAGGCAGCTCAGTGTGGCAGCTCCCCTGGGCTTCCCACATGCTCGCAACCCTGGAGGACCAGCACAGAGGGGCCATTTCTTCTCTTCATTCATTCAACCCATATTCACTGAGCACCTCCTCTGCGCTAGTCCCTGCTCCAGGCAGTGGAAATACATCAGAGAGCAAGACAGAAACAACACCTGCCTTCCAGAAACCTATGGTCTAGCAGGAAACACAGCCCCAAACAAGCAAACAAACATAAATAAAATTATTCATAAGGAGGGGAAAGCGGAAGCTGAGATAATGATAAAGCCATCACTCCCTAGCAGAAGCAGCAGGAGGAGATGGCACTTCCCCCGCTAGCCCATCCTGTTGCATCTCTGCGCTGGAAGTCCTTGCAGCTGTCCGCTCTGTATGCTTCGTACTTCAAGGCCAACACGGTCTTACTAAACTATCCTCTCCATCACCCGGGATCATGGCACACACCCACCCCACCCCTCATCTAAAAATCCGCGGGAAGGAGACAGGGTGAAAACTGAGAGCCCCCCCAGCCGAGGTACCACATGAGGGGAGAGGGCTGCAGAATGAGGCGACACAGGAACCCCTGCAGCTGCCCAACTTCCCATTTCTGCCTCTTCATCCTTCCACTAGGGTCTCTTATCCCCCCACTATCTATCGAAGAAAAAAAATTCCCAAGTAGATTGAAGAGTTAAATGTAAAAATAAATCGAACCATAGAAAAACAGGGAGAAAAAGAACTGTCAGATCTCTTGAGGGAAGAGATCTTTATGAGCTTAAAAGCAGTGGAAGAAATCACAAAGAGAAAGGTCAACAGCCTTGCCCACCTAAGCGTTAAACGTGTGTATGTCATAAAAGCTGAACAGGAATCACAAATCAGACCACCCCTCTTTGCCAGGCTAACTCTTAATTAGACCTAGATTCAGCTCCCCAGGGAACCTCCCTGACACCCCCACCCTCCCCTCACCTGCTCCGGGTTGCTTGTCACCCCTGAGTGCTCCGGGGCGCCCAGGCTGCTTCACCCTCTACGGAAGCATAGATGAAACTGGTTTGTGGTTGTCCACCCCCATGGACCATGGGCTTCTTCAGGTCTTATTGTCTTTATAATCTCCATGCTCAGCACACCCAGATACTCAGCACAGGGGAGAGCTCAAGAACTTTTTTTTTTTTAAACGATGGGGGCAACAAACTAAGAGAAATCCAGATGGCAGATATGACAAAGGATTAATATTATTTATATGTAAAATGAATATACACATCACTAAGTAAAATAGGAGGATCCCCAAAAGAAAATGGACATGAACAGACAACTCCAAAAGGGAAAAACAATGAGAAAACCATCGTGAGAACAAATAGTTGGCATCATAGGTAATCAACCATCCTACCTGATGGGATTTCAAAACCAAAAAAATAAAATAAAATAAAGTAAAATTCACTTCTGGCAAGAATGTAGAGAAATAGCCATGCCTCCTCCCTCAGGACTTCTGAGAGACTACATTGGTACAACCCTTTGAAAAGTAACTTCCAAGACACAAGAACATTAAAAATTATTCATGTGCTTTTCCCAGAAATTCAGCTTCTGGGCACTTACTGAAATAAACTCAATTCAGAAATATATGCACAAAAATGTGTACCACAGTTTATGACAGTAAAAAGAAATGGATTAGGAACATCAAAATGTCTAATAACTGCCTAACTGATATTAAATTGTACAACATTCCTACAGTGTAACATTACGCAGTCACCAAAAAGATGATCATCAAGTTTATGGGATGGGAAACTATCAGGATTTAATGTTAAGTAGAAAAAACAGGATACCAATGTTACCTGCAATAAGATCTCAACTAGGTAAAAAAAGAAATTAGGGTAGTGGGTCTATTGAATAAAAATAGATGGGCAGGCTGGTGGAAGTTATTTCTGGGTGATGGGGCTGTGGGTAATTCTTCTTTTCTTCTATTGGCTTTTCTATGCTTCCTCTCCCCACCCTGTTCCTCTCCCCAATAGTCCACTATTCCCTCTTCTGAATATTTATCTTTAATATAAATTCAACAATATGATGGGAAGCTCAATGCACAATGGTGCAAATTACAGCACTGTTTATAGTCATATAAATTAGATGCAAATCAAGTGTTTACAATTGGAAATTGAACTAAAGGAGGGAATTTTACTCTTGTTGAAATCTTAGGCAGTTGCTAAAAAGCACAGTTAGGAAGTAAGAGAGAAATAATATGAAAACTACTTGGGACATCGTGATAAGTAAAAAATCAGGAAAATTGATTTATATGTACACAATGAAACAATCGTGTAAAAAAAAGTATTAAAGGAGTTTGGAAGGAAAGAGACCAAATGCAAATAGTACCATACCTGCAGACTGGCGTGGTTTTGTTTATCCAATTTTCAGCATTTTCAGCAATTTTCCTAAATTATTTTTACAATGGTAAAACGTTTTCTAAAAAAACAAACCAACATATACCCTAATTTTAAGCACCAGCCCCTTCTCTCTAGTCCCACAGCCACGACCCCGGTTTCTCTGCTTTGGATTTCTCCCCACCTCTCACCCCACCCTCGCGATTCATTCCTTATCTTCCAATTTATCTTCCAAGAGCCAGACTGAAATCTGGTCACTCTGAGCCACAACACCGTAAGGTAGGGAAGAAAAGTGAGCTTGCTCCTTACGGAGAAGACAGGGAAACGGAGGGTCCCTACAGTGGGCTTAAAAGTCCTGCTCAAAGTCAGCCCCAGGCTCGTAACTAATGCTGGACTTGCTGGGACGCGAGCCCAGCGTTCTGGTCCCGGGTCCAAGCGAGAACGCCGCTCTCTGGCCGCGCGCGCCCGGCACGCTGTCTGTACGCGGTGGGCGCTCGGCTAACGCGTCCCACCTGACCGAGCTGCAACCCCCGCCTCCAGGGCTCAGAGCCCGAGGGGAGAGCTCCCCAAAGAAAGCCTTCCACTCTTCTCAACGCGATTGCCCCTGGCCGCCCCCCTCAGGCTTCACCCACACTCTCCACCCGCGAGCTGGGTTCTCAAAGGAGAGGGTCGGGGTCTCGGGATCAGAGGGCCCTGCCTGAGGGCTGAGAGGTGCTGGG
>PVKY010013894.1:0-10811 GCA_004027775.1 Bradypus variegatus | reverse complement strand
ACTTGATCTTTTTTTTTTGTTTTTAAATTTTCATTGTTATATATACAGAACACAGAACTTCCCATTTTAACCATTTTCATGTGTGCAAAATTCAATAATAATAATTACATTCACAATATTGTGCTACCATCACCACCATTAAAAACTTTTTCATCACCCCAAACAGAAACTGTACCCATAAAACAAGTAATCCACTATTTCCCCCACCCCAGCCTCCCACCCCTGCCCCCATAACCTGTAAGCTACCTTCTGTCTCTATGAATTTGTGTGGCTATTGCTTTATTATTATTATTTATTAAAGTTGTGGGTTTACAGAACAATCATGCATAGAACACAGAATTCCCATATACTACCCTGTTACTAACACCTTTATTCATGTGGAACATTTGTTACAGTTGATGAGAGCATATTTTTATAGTTGTACCATTTTTTATTGCCTTTGTTACATTTAATGGAAGCATATTATAATGTTACTGTTGACCATAGATTCCAGTTGGCTTTGATTATATTTTTTCCCCAATGCCATCCCTTTTTCAATGCCTTTTTTTTTTAATTCAGTTTTATTGAAATACATTCACATACCATACAGTCATCCATGGTATACAATCAACTGTTCACACTATGATCATACAGCTATGTGTTCATCACCACAATCTATTTCTGAACATTTTCCCTACATCAGAAAGAATCAGAATAAGAATAAAAAATAAAAGTGAAAAAAGAACATCCAAACCATCCCCCTTCCCATCCCATTTGCCATTTAGTTTTTATCCCCGTCTTTCTACTCATCCATCCGTACACTAGATAAAGGGGGTGTGATCCACAAAGTTTTCACAATCACACTATCCCCCCTTGCAATCTACATTATTATAGAATCCTCTTCAGGAGTCCAGACTGCTGGGTTGGAGTTTGGTAGTTTCAGGTATTTACTTCTAGCCATTGCAATACATTAAAACCTAAGAGGTGTTATCTATATAGTACATAAGAATGTCCACCAGAGTGACCTCTCGACTCCATTTGAGATCTCTCAGCCACTGAAACTATTTCGTCTCATTTTTCATCCCCCTTTTGGTCAAGAAGATACTCTCAGTCCCATGATACCGGGTCCAGATTCCTCCCTGAGAGTCATATCCTGCATTGCCAGGGAGATTTACACCCCTGGGAGTTGGGTCCCACGTAGGGGAGAGGGCAGTGAGTTCACCTGTCGAGGTGGCTCAGTTAGAGAGAGGGCCACATCTGAGCAATAAAGAGGTACTCGGGGGGAGACTCTTAGGCACAATTATATGCAAGTTTAGCCTCTCCTCTGCAGTGACGAGCTTCATAAGGGCAAGTCCCATGATCGAGGGCTCAGCACATCAAACCGCCAGTCCCAGTGTTTGTGACAACGTTAACACCAGTCCAGGTAAGGAAGTCCAACACTTCTGCACCTTCCCCCAGCTCCTCGGGGCTGGGGGTGGTGGTGCGGAGGCTGTAAATATATTCTTTATTATCTACCCAAATTACTTTGGGATGTGTCACTATTTCACTCTAGCCTATACTAACCTACCATACCATATCTCACTTCCTATTCAAAGTTCCATGTAATTGTGTTTGAACCAACTGACTGTAGAGTTGTACTGTTTAGAAAATATAGATCCTGTACCAAATAGACATCTCTTCCCTTGGTCTCATATGGAAGTTGAAGTTTTAAAACACAGTTCCAACCTTTACCTTTTGGCCCAGTTTGTCCTGGTCTTAACCAGACCTGCTTCATTCATCAATGACTTCATTTTAAGGAAACAGTTTAATAAACCTGAACATTTTCTAGCTGGGGCCTTCTGACCAGTGCAAAGTGATCCTTTAATTTATGATACATTTAAGAAATATATTTATAAGGGGAATATATATATATTATATATAGTAAAATTTTATATATAAATTTATATATATTTAATATATATTATATATATAATTAAATTTCCATTTTAATCATTTTAAGTGTATAATCCAGCAACATTAATCACATTCACACTGTTGCATGACTGTCCCCTCCGTCCATGGCCAAAGCTTTTCCATTCGCCCAAACAGAGCCTCCGTACAAATTGGGCGTGAACTTCCTATTCCCTTTCCCCACCTCTAGGCTACTGTCTATATGGATTTCCTTCTTCTACATATTTCTTATAAGGAATCAAGCAATGTTTGTCCTTCTGTGAGTAGCTTCTTTCCCTTAGCGTAATTTTTCGGGGTTTATCCATGCCATAGCATGTATCAGCTCTTCATTCCTCTCTCTGGCCGTGTGTGTTTTGGTTTGTTAAAGTTGCCAAAATGCAATATTCCAGAAATGGGCTGGCTTTCACAAGATTACAGTGCTGAGGCCATGAACGTGTCTGAATCGCGGCCTCAGCAGGCCTCAGCAGGCGATGCCTTCTCCCCAACACCAGCTGCCGGCAACCCCCAGCTCCTCTCCACACGGCGCATCCGCTGGTCTCTCCCTTCTCTCCCAGGTTTCGTTGCTTCCTTTTCTGGCTTCAGTGGCTTCCTCTCTGTTCTGTGGTTTCTCTCTGTTTTCTGCATGTCCTCTCTCAGCTTCTCTGGCTTTTCTCTCTGCTTCTCTAGGACTTTTTTTCTGTGTCTTCTCTCTGTCTTTCATCCTCTTAAAAAGGACTCCTGTAAGAGCATCAGGCCCCATCCTGAACAAAGTGGGGCACATCTCAACTTCAAATCCTGCACACAGTGGGTCCACACCCACGGGAATGGATCAGCTCTATGAACGTGCTCTTTTCTGGGGTCTGCACGGCATCAGACCATCACAGGATGCATAGGGCATGTTTTGTCTCTCCCCTCATCTGTGTTTGTGTTGCTCCCACCTTCTGGCTACTGTCGATATGCTGCAGTGAACACGGGTGTATGGGGGTCCCGAGTCCCCGTCACAGTGAACATGGCTTACGGGGGGGGGTCCGAGTCCCCACTGCGGTGAACACAAGTGTACAGGGGTCTCAGTCCCTGCTCTCATCCCTTTGGGTTCATACCTAGGGGCATGGCAGTTCTGTGTTTAATGTTTGAGGAAGTGCCCCACGTTGATGCATTGATGCATTGGAGCAAACACTTGGGGCGTAAATGCCGTCTGAGGCTGGGTGCCTGAAGGTACGGAGCAGGTGGCTTGGGAGGCAGTGGCCTGAGCCTGCCTGGGGTTTGCCACCAGTGGTGACATTTTTCCCCCTTCAGCCCCATGGTGTGTGTGCAGGGGTCACTCTTTAAATCCTTTGCCTCGGTTACAGAGTAACAGGCGTGCCGGTGTTGGCAGCCAGCACGTGTGCAGCGGCAGTCTGCTCACTCATTAATGCTTCTAGAAGGGCCACGGGTGCTGGTTAAACTCCAAACGCCCCACAAACCATGGGGCAAGGGTTGTGGCTGGCTGGGCACACTGAGTTAATTCATGAGGGAGGGTCCAGGACAGATGGAATTGAGCCCTCGCCTTCTTCAGTGTGAGACTCTGGGGTCAGATGTGGACGTGGATCCCCGTTTCGTCCCCGACACAGCCATGTGGCTGGCAGGTTTTGACATCTCCCAGCTGCGTTTCTTTGCAGTAGTGTGAGGCACCTGCTCCATCAGGGGATACCTGAGCAGACCACAGTCTGGAAGAAATGGCCACACCAAGGGGTGGGACTGACCTCACTGTTCTAGAAGAAGAGAGCAGAGATGCCGACGACAGGCCTTCATTGTCCTATGTTTCGGGGACCAGGGCCCCCTCCTGTGGGAGAAAACTGCAACACAGGGGCGACCCTCCCAGAGCCCCCCAGTGCCCTCGTGGCCCGCGATGGACACCAGCCCAGCACTCTACCGCTAGAACTAGAGCTCAAGCCATACATTAGGTAACACAGCCCTTTCTTTCTGGAATATTCTGGTTGCCCTCGGACTCAGTAAGTCCACTGTTTTTGTTTCCCAAACCTCCCCTAAGTGTAGGAGACCCCCTGCTTCTCACCCTGCCCCTCATCCTTCTTCCAGCTCCCCACCCCCGAATCCTGCACTCCGGGATTTGCTCCCTTACCCGGGAGGGGCGAAGGGGAGACCAACTTGCACGCAGCCCCGTCGTGGGTCAGAGATGTGGCTGCTGGCTCGGTTTAATGATCAATTAACTCCCTGCCCAGAAGCCCTTCCCGGCCGGCTCGGCCCTCAGTGCCTCGGGCTGGGAGCTGGTGCCCGCAGGATGGCAGCCGGCAACGCCACCGGCAACCCCTGGGTGCCCGGGCCACAGCTGAACGTGGCTGATATTGTGGTCATCACTGCATACTTCGCCCTTAACGTGGCCGTGGGCATCTGGGTGAGTGGAGGGTCCGTGGCGGCCTGGCTGGGCTCCCGGGACAGGTGCTCTGGGTGGCAGCAGGGGCCCGGGCCGGGGTCGGCAGCCACAGCTTGGCCTCATGAAGCCTGATGCCCACCGCAGCACCCACAGCTCCGTGGCCTGGGCCCGCACCCCCTCCTCTCCTCGGGTCTGGCCTTCCCAATCTACCAAAGGAGGAAAGGGGGAGCTCGCTGGACCCTCCTCCTGAGGCGCAGTGGACGCTCCTGGACTGGGGTCAGCCGGCCCACCAGGTCCTGGCCCTGCACCCACGGGCTCAGACCTGCCCGGACAACAGATTTCCGGGGCTGGTTTAAAAGTGCGGGTTCGCAGGCTGCTCCCCAAACCCACTGGATCAAGACCAGGGGGCAGGGGGTTCTGGGGCCCTGGCTCGTGAGCCGTCTTTCCCCCCTCACTGGGAAGGAGATGGGCTCTGAGCCCCCTCGGGGGGTTCCAGCAGCCCTGAGCTGGGCCCCTCCCCTGGGCAGGTGGCCACTGTCTTTGGGTACAGACCCCAGCCCCCCCCCAGGTCCTCTTGTTCTGCTGCAGAAGCCCTGGGTCTGGGGGCAGGAGACCCCTGGGGCAGGTTGTGCAGTTTTCGATGGAGGAAAGCAGTAGAGGTAGTGGGGGTGACGAAGGAGGTGAAGGGCAGGGGTTGGTGGGGTGGGGGGTGAAGACAGCAGGAAGAGCCGGGGCAGGGGTCAGGGTGGGGAGGGGTGGGAGGAGCAGGTCAGGGGTATCAGTGGGAGTTGGGGGTGTTGGTAGCGGGAGTGGGATGGGGATAAAATTGCAAGGGCAGTGGGAGCAGGGCTGGGCGGGGTGAGAGTGCGGGAACGCGGGACAGTGGGGGCAGGAAGAGTGGTTGGGGTCGGGGAGGTTAGGAGTAATTAAGAGTCAACAGATCAGAATTGTTGGGCAATTAAAGATTAAATCGTAATTAACCGAGCGCTGGGGGCCTGGAGAGCCAGGTTTGAGTCCTGGCCCTGCTATGTGTACTGGGGGAAGTCACCTAACTCCCCTGGGCCTCAGTTTCCTCAACCACACTGCGGGCGGCCGTGCTGCCACCTCTGGGACGTCCCCAGGAGCACAGGGGCCAGTGCATGGGACCATCTGCTGCCAGCTGCCGTGTGCCAGAGGGCAGGGGCCAGGAATTCCGGGGAAGGGGCCTTGGCACGGGCAGAGCAGGCAGTGGAGGCTCCCAGGTGAGGCCAGGTGGGGGCCGGGCTCTGGGGCTCCCATGACTGGCCGAGGGAGCGAGGAGGGAGGAGGGCGCTCCGAGCCTGGCGGGCGGGTGGGGGGCTTCAGCTGGTGGCGCTGAGCTTTGGGCACCTGGGCCAGGCCGCCGGCCGCCTTCAGCCCTCCCACCTTGGACCACCGGGCCCTCACCCGGACCACCTCGCTGCCCCATCGCCCGGAGCCCATGCATCCGTCCGTGGCTGTGATGGCTCCCTCTTTGGCTATTGTGAGTCTTGCTGCCGTGGATACTGGGGTCCAGTATCTATTTGCGTCCCTGTTCTCACTTCTTTGGGGGATATACCTGGAAGTGATATGGCAATTCTACACCTCACTTTCTGAGAACCGCCAAACTCGACCCTCCCCGGGCAGGGCCGGGGTCTCCAATCCCGCCCCTCTCCTTGCAGTCCTCGTGCCGGGCGAGCAGGCACACAGTGAGCGGCTACTTCCTGGCAGGCCGGGACATGACGTGGTGGCCGGTGAGTGGCCTGAGCCCCGGGACAGCTTCGCCCACAGTCACTGCCCAGGCCTGCTGGGGAGGGGGGCGGGGGCAGGGGGTCCCCGAGTGGGGTGTGGGGAGAAGACACTGAACACCAAGTCCACGGGGGCGCTTTGCGGTCTGTCCCTCGCCCGTGCAGTGGGGTGCCCACCCTTTCCTTTGGGGGTGGCGTTGAGAGCCGCCTCTGAGGCCTCTTCCTCTCCCTCCTGCAGATTGGGGCCTCCCTCTTTGCCAGCAGTGAGGGCTCAGGCCTCTTCATCGGGCTGGCGGGCTCAGGTGCGGCGGGCGGTGTGGCAGTGGCCGGCTTCGAGTGGCACGTGAGCTCCCAGGGGCCGCTCGGGCTGCGGGAGGGTCCGGGCGGAGGGCGCTGGACGCAGCTCCATCAGAATGCACCCCCTCAGGGGCCTGTGCCTGCTCCCGGTCAGTCAGTGGCCATGCTGCTGAGCCCCCTGGAGGGCCTGGCGGGAAGGGGACTGCTGGCCAGCCTCCCCCACCTTGTCCACAGAGGCCCGGAGGAGAGAAGGGGCTAGCCAGCTTCTCACGGCAGCTCAGGCCTCTGGCCGCTGGCCTGGCAGTGTCCAGCGGTGTCCCTGTCCCGTGGCCTGATCCCTCCTCCATCCTCCCCTCCTCAGGCCACGTACGTGCTGCTAGCCCTCGCTTGGGTGTTTGTGCCCATCTACGTCTCCTCAGAGGTGAGTCTGCCTGGTCCCCCGTCCACGTGGTCAATCGGGGAGGCAGGATGGCTGTGGCCTGGGGCTCGGGTCACAAGTTGGCGAGGTCAGCACTGGGCTGTTATTGGGCCAGCCAGTCCCCTCAGCCCTCGGCTGCCTCCAGCTGCTCCTGAGTGTGCCATCCCCCCGGGCTGGGGGCCCATCCCTGACCCGCCCACCCCCACAGCCCCCTGGCCAGGGGCTCCAGTGTCCACCCTCTCTCTCTGTGTTCCCCACTCTGCGCCTTGCAGCACCCCAATCCAACCCTCATCGTGTCACACCTAGATTTGTGCTAACAGTGTCCCAGCTCAAGCCTGTGTCCCCAGCCACGGCTCCCCAGCCCACCCCTCATACCAGTGCCAATGGGCCGCACTCACCACGCTTAGCCTCCTCCGTGGCCTCTCGGCTTTGGGGACGTTGTCTGAGCGCTCAGCCCGTGATTCGAACCCAGTACGGGGCAGTCACAGACAGTGGACTTGCCTTGGAGGGGCTCCCACACCAGGGGTGAGGGCACGGGGGTCAAGATGGGCCCCGGCACCCCTGCCCGGCGCGGTCCCGGGCTGTGCTCAGCCTTGCCCACACCGCCCCACAGATCGTCACGATGCCCGAGTACCTGCAGAAGCGCTTTGGGGGCCAGCGGATACGCACCTACCTGTCTGTCCTGTCCCTGCTGCTCTCCGTCTTCACCAAGATCTCGGTAACCGCAGGGGAAACTGAGGCCCAGAGAGGGACACTGACTTTCTGGGTGGCGCGGCCCCTGCTTTGCCTGGTTTCTAGGAGCAGGGGCTGGTGGGGGCAGCCAGTCCTGAGGGGTAACTCAGGAGCTGGCCTGAGCTGAGCCAGGTGCTACAAGGGCGTGCTGGGACCCCACGTGGCCTCGGTGCAGCCGGCACTCAGCCACACCCCTCCTTCCTCACCACCTCCCTGCACCCCGCTGGCAATGGGGGGCCATCCCAGAAGGCGCCTCTTTCCCCTGCGGTTGGGGGCAGAAAGCCCCCCTGGAATATCAGCAGTGGGGCTCAGGGCTGGTCTCATCCTAGCCCCTGAGTTTGCAGAGAGGGAAACTGAGGCCTGAGGAGAAGAAGTCACCTGCCCAGAGGCCCCCAGGGCCTGAGTGGGCAGCCAGGCCCTGCTCTTCTCACTCCACAGCCCCCCACTGTCCCCCACCCCAGTGGGCTTATCTGTCCCAGGCTCCTCAAAGTGGGGCTCCAGGGTGGGAAGGCCCCTGGTGAACGGAACCAGGGACTCGGCCGCCCTGAGCCTTGGTTGCCCCATTGTGAGGAGGCCGCGCCAACTGTCTTGTGCTTCTCTGAGGGTCCCTGAGGGGGCACATCCCCGTGGGCACACGGTGGCCGCTTCTTGGGGTCAGCTGCCACACCCTCAGTGCCAACACGGCCTCCTGGGCCTGGGGGACCCTGACCCGGTGTTGGCTGACCTGAGGGACAGAGGCAGGGTGGGAGAGGCTCCCTGGGGGGCCCAGGCTGAGAGGCCGGGGGTGCACCCTAGCAGCTGGGGTCTCCAGCCCTACCACGTGGCCCACCCTCTTCCCACCCGGGCGTGTGAAGGGCCATCAGTGACCCCTGGGCCGGCTTCCGGAAGCCCCCACCCAGCCTGTACCTCGGTGTGTGCCAAGGGGGGCCCCTCAGAGACTGCTGCATTTTCTTATTAGAGAAGCTGTAGTTTACCAAAGCATCTAGAGAAAATACAGAGTTCCCGGATGCTGTGGGTTACAGTTCCACCATTTCAGTTCTTTCCTCCTAGCTATTCCAGTAGCCTAGCAACTAAAGAAGAAAATTATATAGAGATTTAATCCTTTATTAAAATCCATCTTGACTGTTGCTGCTCCTTCCTCTAGTTTAACCACTTTCCCAATCTTCAGGTCTCAGCAGGGACCACCCCAACCTGTTCAGGTTGAAAAGGGGCATCACCACCACCTTTACCAAAACTTCTCCATCTCCACAGACAGCAGCTGTGCACCCACGAGGCCTCAGCTCCCCATTCCCTCCCGGCCCCGGGAACCTGCATTCTTGTTCTGCTGCTGTGAATTTGCATGTTCTAATTATCCCAGAGCATCTGTGAGGCTTTCTCTGGGTCCCTTCAGGGTCTGGAGGGCCAGCCCAGGGGCCCAGCACCCTTCCCTCCACTCGCTCCCGTGTCCTCCTTCCACCTGCATTCTCCGAGCTCCTGCTGAGAAACCAGAAACCAGAGCCAGGACCACCCTTGAGGGTGCAACAGGGGGATGGACGTGCAAATGAGGCAATAAGGCGGCACTGTGGGGGGGACAGGTGCTGGGGGAGGCCTTGGAACCGGGATCTCGTGGACGACAAGGACACTGGGGATGCCGGGTGGGCAGCGCAGGCCACGTCCAGGGGAGACACAGCGGCCTGGGGTGGCCCACTTACGGGGCTAAGGCTCCCGTCGCTGCGCCAGATGCCGCCAGGGGGTGGACGGGAGCTCAGTGTGCGGAGCGGCTGGGGCGGGTAGCGGGGCTCGGTGGGGACTGTGGCAAACTGGAGGGCCTCTTATGAGGGCCTGGGGGCTGCGGGGGAAGATGAGAGCAGGAAGTCCCACGAGACTGGATCATCTGTGTGGAACCACCAGGCCCTGAAGGCTCCCTCTGGAGGGGCTCCCTCCCGAGGGGTTGACAGGGGTGTGACTGGGTAAGAGCAGAGGCCGGGGCTGGGTGGGGTCTGGAGCTCGTCGAGATCCTTTATTACTTTCCCAAACAAGGTCCAGTTCACAGGTTCTGGGGTTAGGACGTGGCCTGTCTTTGGGGGGCTGCCGTGCAGCCCCCTCCACCCAGTTGAGAGAATAGAGACCTGGCGAGGGGCCAGCCTTGGCCAAGGACACAAGTGAACCGGGCTGAGGAGACAGACCCGGGCCTCTGAGCCCAGGGACCCCACAGCTGCAGCCAGATGTGGGCTTCGGATTCCACCGTGGCCACTGACGAGCTCCGGGGTGAGGGGTGACTCAGTTTACCCAGCTATAAAATGGGGAACAGCAAGCAGAGGTGGCACGCATGCCAGGGCTGCTGGATGAAAGCAGAGGGTGCAGCACTGGGAACGGTAATTGCTAGGCTAGGCCGGGGAGTGACGGGGCCTCCCTTGCCTGGGCTCTGGGGAGAAGCTTTGAAGTGTGTGTGTGTTCGGCTGGCCCTGGGGGCCTTGACCTCACTGGGCTGGGCCTGGGAACGCCCCTTGTGTCTGCACAGCCCAGGCCCCTTCCTGGCTGCAGCCCATCTGGAGAGCACAGGGCCCCCTGATGCCGGCCCCTGGGCCTGCGATGGCAGGGCTTGGACACCACCCCCCTAACACTCAGGGGAAACTGAGGCTCGGGGTCAGCAGCAGCAGCCTTCTGATGCCCAGCTGTCACTGACTGAACCCCAGCTCCAGCGCACCAGACAGACGCTCTTTAGAGCAGGACCTGGCTCCATCTCTGGATGATTCTGGAAACCTTCCTCATGTGACCCCTGTCAAGGCTACAGACTCTTCTGCAGCTTCTGGCACCAGCTGCACAGGCTGCTGTAGCTCGGACAGCTCGACTCTGACTCCAACCACCCAGAGTTACAAGACTGCCCTTTGGGCACCAGTGGCAAGTTTGAGGGTTCCCTGGACCAGCCGGCTACAAATTTGGGGGGTTCCCACCACCTTGTGTGTTCTATGGTTGGCTAGAACGACTCCCAGAACTCACTGAAAGCGCTGTTCTGATGACTACGGTTTTATGACAGTAAAAGGATACGAATCAGAAGCACCTGGAGGAGGACACCAGGGAGGGCCTCAGACGCCTTCTCCTCTGGGGTCAGCGTGTCGCCCTCCTGGGAGACGGACCTTCTCAGGCGGGACGGCCTCCTGGCTTAGTGTTGGCGTTTACTCGGGGTCTCACTGTGCGGGCAGAGCTGACGGGCTTGTTCACGTGGCTGAACCCCAGCTGCGAGGTCGGGCGGGGGCTGATGTGGGCTGGCCAGACCCAAAGACCCAGACCCAATCCCGTGGCCCCACCTGCCGTCTCATTAGCACAGGAGCAGCCAGGTGGGGTCCTGGGCCCACCTTGA
>PVKY010013893.1:0-10820 GCA_004027775.1 Bradypus variegatus | reverse complement strand
CTTAGGCCTGGTCTCCCAAATTGGGTGGTCACCGGGCAGGGGTCGGGAAGCTGTTCAGATAAGGGGCCTCCTGCTTAGAATTCCCAGTTCCTCCCTTTGCTGCTGAAATAAAACCTCAAGGCCGCACCACCCGGCCTGCCCGTGCCCGCCTTGCTGGTTTCATCTTGTGCCACTGGCCCCCTCACTCCCTCCTCATCAAGTCCCATGGGGACTTCTGTTCCTCAAAGACCCCAAAGTCATCCTCCCTGGAGGTTTTTCTGTCCCCAGTGCCACAAGTGCCCGTCCCCAGGCTCTGCTCCGAGAGAAGCCCCTGTCTGAGCAGCTCTCACCTGGCCACAGCCACAGCTCCCTACTTCATCCCTGTGCACGTGTGGCCTCTGCTGCTACTGGAAATGTCTGGCTGGGTCTGTCGTCACCCTGCCCCTCGCCCACAAGCAAGTGAAATGGGCACACAGATGGTAAGGTGGTCGGTCCCCGGCACATGGCAAGCGCTCGGCAAGTGAGATCTGTTATTTCTGCAGCCAGTCGACAGGTATTTGTTGAGCAGTTACCACGAGCCAGTCACGTGCCAGGTGCTGGGGCGACCGCGGGGAGGACGATGGAAAAGGCCCCCACCCTCGAGGAGCTGACCATCCACCAGCACTGGACAAAATAAAAATGTGAATTACATAGGAGGTGAAAGATGCCAGAGAGAAAATACAAAGCACAGAAGGGAGGTCCGAAGGGCTATTTTCCCAGGGTGGCTGGGGGTGGGCCTCGCTGGGAAGGTGGCCTTGTAGCCAAGACCTGAGGAGGTGAGGGAGGGGGCCCTGCAGATGTCAGGTGGGAAAGCATGCACATGCAAAGGCCCTGGGGTGGGGGGCCAAGACTGATAATGTTGGAGAATATGAACATTCTCCTCTGTCTGCTGGTTGGTTGTTTTTTTTTTTTCTTCTCAAAATTGACAAGCACAAGTGTGGCTGCCCCAGCACGGCGGGAAGCCCACAGCATCTCTCCCTGTGACCCAGCTGCCGTCTCTTTAACCTTGAATGCCTTTTGGGGTCTCACGTGTCGCCCTGTGACAAGTGAGCTGCTGTTATTTCAGAGGAACGGCATGGGGTGGGGGGGCCTTAGGTGGTGTCCGCCTCACCTATTACTGCCAAAAGTGGTCATGGGGTTATTTTTAAACCTGGGGAGGAGGTATTTATTGTTTGTGGGCCGAGAAGGGCTGGGCAGTGTGTGGAATTCTCCTGGGGGAGCCAGTGCCCGGGCTGTTCTGCTAACGTCCTCTCCACCATGGTGAGTAGTGAGGCGTGGGGTGCCAGCTGGGCAAATTGGAGTCACTGCCTCCAGCGAAGAAGCCAAGGGGATGGGGAGAGAGTTGGCTTTCGGGGATCCCAGACCCTTGTGGGAAAAGCACCAAGTGGTGTGTGCACAAAGAACCCCAATCGATGGCCCGATAGGCCACAAATAACGGCAGCTCCCGGGGACTTGCAAAAACAAAATAAGAGAGTTGCCTTTTTTATGGCTTGTCTACTGACCTCTCCAGCAATCAATAACTCCCAGGGCTTGCAAAATGGGATTGAATGCTTTTAAGGAGCAAATTGTAATTCTTTTCTCTTGTTCAGGCAGCTGGGTTTGAAAAGACCCTTTCTGTGTCCACCTTTTGAACTTGCAAATTTAAAACCTTTCCCTCTGTGTTGTTCAGTTGGGTGTCCCCAGCCCACCCCCATCCCTGAATCAGGCAGCCCCCTAATCAGGGTCAGCATAGGAGAGGGGTGAGAGCCATGAACTCTGGAGCTAGACTGCCCAAGTTCATTTCCGGCTCTACCTTCTGTGCTGTGTGACCTGGGACAAGTGACTTAACCTCTCTGAGCCTCAGTTGCCTCCTCTGTAAAATGGGGATGTACTGTAGCAGCATCTTGAGAGAGTAGTTGTGATGATTAAATGGAATATTCTATGTAAAGTGCTTTGAACAGCAATGAGTGTTATATAAATGTTTACTGTTATTATTTAAAGTCAGAAAAAGCCATGGGGCAGACATTAACCAGCTCTTCCCTGAACTGTTTCCATGGTGCAAGGACAGAACATTCAGAGATTCCACTGCTGTTTGGATCAAGGAGAAGTTGGGAGGGGGGAACATTTGGGTTTTAAGGCCCTGGAAAAGTGTCATTTCGTCTTGGCATTCCTCACAGCGTAACGAGCCTGGCTTTTCCTTTTCCCCGATGATTCTCCTTCTGCGCATTGCTGAGCTTCCTGTAAAATGCCCCCGAACAAAAGCGCTGCCTCCTGCCATCCCTAAGTGTGGCCCCACCTCTGGAGACACAGCTTCACTTCTGGTTTATGAAGGAGCCACTGCAAGATTCCACAGCTTCTTAAGACCCACCAGAACTAGGGTGCTTTTGAGAAAGTTCATTTCGTGTCCTTTTATTCCTCCAGCATCATCTCTTGAGGGACGAGTGTGGGCACCGTCCCCCCATGTTGCAGGAGAGCAGCTGGGCCCTGCGACCCGGCCACGGGCCTGACCTAGTTCTCTAATTCCCAGCCTCAACTTTCTTAACCGAGGCTTCCTCTTTCCCCAGGCACCTAAGAAAGCCAAGAAGAGAGCAGAGGGCGCCAACTCCAATGTGTTCTCCATGTTCGAACAGAGCCAGATCCAGGAATTTAAGGAGGTGGGTGCAGCTTTTTAACTCATCCACCTGGAGGGAAATTCTCACCCATTAGAGCATTTCCTCCTCTTATATTTCCGATGGGGACCTTTATCCTCTAAAGTAACCTCTCATTTAGCTTGAGTGTCTTTGTGTGAGCCATTTAAAGAAACTATTTTAATAACTTATGCTGATTATAAAAGTAAAACACATTCCTTGTTGGAAATTTAGAAAAAATTTCAGGAAAGCACAAAGAAGAAAATAAACACCTACCTACAATTTTACCATCTAGAGATATCAGGTAACATTCTGGTATGAAACCTTTGAGTTGTTTTTAAAATGTATACATATAATTAGTAAACAAAGTTACAATCTTTTATATACACTGATTAATACCTGCTTTTTTTAACTCGGCCAATTCAGCATCAACGTTTTCTAGCATTTCTTTAAGCCATCTTCTCTGGTTGAACACTAGCTACATGTGCTTGGAATGTTCTACTATTATAAACAACACATCTTTGCTTGCATTGCTGGTTATTTCCTTGGGATAAATTCCTAGAAGTTGAACTTCTGGGTCAAAGGACATGACAAATTGCCCTCCAGAAATACTATGCCATCTCCTTCTCCCATCGGCCCCAAAAGGAGAGAGTGCCTTTTTCCCCACATCACCACCAACAGGGGGTATTAATATTTTAAGATATTTTTTGCCAATTTGAGAGGTAAAATAGTATCTCCTGGCTTTTGAAATGTATACCTGTCCTGTTTGAAACCCGTCACATTTGATGGGAACGTGCCTTATGAAGCAAACCTCAATAGCTATTAGGCAGAACTAAGCTGCTACCTGTAGCGTGGAAGGCCAGACTCCGAATTACTTTTCCAGTGATCGGGAAGGTGCCTTCTCACCTCCCAGAGGAAACATGCTGAAGTTAGGCTAAAGAGGCTGCTTGCTGTGTCTTAAATGATCTGGGGCTTCCAAACCAGACACAAAGCCTTGTATCTTTTGTCCCCGCTGACACTCAGATCACAGGGTTCCTGTCCCATAGGCCACCAGGGAAAGAGGAATTTCTGGGATGAAATGTCATGTCGGAAATTGAAATAGCCACCTTCTAGGGAGAAAGCCACACCCGCCCCTTCTCCCTGGTGCTGCCCCAACCTCTGGAATGAGATCAGTTGCTGGGGAAGTAGTCAGGGGGTGCAAATACTTCCAAGAACCAGCTGCAGCAAAGAACTCAAAACATGTACAGACGCTATCTGATTTGTGAGACACTTGGGTATTTATACAGCTACTGGAGTCTCCCTGGGAGACTCGCCCTATTTTACAGATCACCCAGGCTGGGGAGTGGGAAGCCCACATGGGACCCCTATTTTTAACCCTTAAAAAAAAACAGCTTTATAGAGGTATAATTGACATATATAAAATTCACTTTTAAATTGCTCAATTCAGTAGTTTTTAATACATTCAAAAAATTTTGCAACCATCACAATCTAATTCCAGAACATTTTCATCACCCCAAAAGAAACGCCGAAGCTATTAGCAGTCACTTTCCATTCCCCCTGCACCCCACTCATCTGCTTTTTGTCTCTATGAATTTGCCTTTCTGGATATTTTACAGAAATGGAATCATATGATTCGTACGAATCATGAATCATATGACGTGGCCTTTTGTGTCTGGCCTCTTCCACTCAGCATCATGTTTTCAAGGTTCCTCCATGTTGCAACCTACATCAGAACTTCCTTTTCATTGCCAAAAATAATATTCCACCGTATGCTATACACGTTTTTGCTCCTCCAGTCACCCGTCGATGGACATTCGGTCAGTGTCCACCTTTGGACCATCAGGAAGAGGGCTGCTATGAACTTTCCAGTACAAGTTCTGTGTGGACATAGGTTTTTAATCTCTTAAGTATACACATAAGCGTGGAATGGATGAGTCACAAGGTAACTGTACTTTAACGTTTCGAGGAACTGCTGGGCTCTTTTAAATCTTAGACTTTCGACTGATTGTCCTCTGATGATTCTCGAACATCCCCAAATTTCACTCGCTGTCCCCAGCCCCTGGTCCAGCCCCCAGGCACCAGCAGCAGCTCCTCTCGGGCTGACGGCCATCCGCCTCCCTTTCGCAGGCCTTCACCATCATGGACCAAAACAGGGATGGCTTCATCGACAAGAACGACCTGAGGGACACGTTTGCGGCTCTGGGTGCGTCACCCCGTCCAGCCCTGCACCACACACACACAAACACACACACACACACCAGCTCAATCACAACAGACTCTAAGATCTCAGAGGATGAGAAAGGAGTGTTCAGTCTTGGAGTGTCGTCACAAGTCTCCTACTTTTCTTTTAAAATGATTTTTTGTGTATATGGTTTTGAAGACAATGGCAGCTTGCAATAGAAAACTTGGAAAATTCAGGAAAGTATCCAACAAATAAACATGACCCATAAGGCCACATTCCACTGTTAACACTTCAGTCTTTCTCCTCTAAGTCTTCTCTGGGCATATCAAGTTTTGTTGCTATGGTTTGGGTTTTTAAAAATAATAATAATTAGAATCATTCTATTTTGGATTCAGCTTTTTAATTTAACATCTTCTCGGGAGTATGAACGTGACTGCACAGAGCTTTTTCAAATACACATATCCAATCTACCCAACCTCCCTCACTCCGATCCCCAGAACTCAGGGCTGCCATGAACAGCTATGCAGTTTGTGCACTGCTCAATTCTACAGGGCACTAATTTTGCATTTGTAGCCACTGTAGATTTTTAGATTGAAAGCATAAAAGTGTCTTAAGAAGGGGCAGCTTTTTCTAATTTGCACTAAGGATCTGTATGGGCTTGTAGCAAGGGCTAAATCAGGTACATCCAAACCTCCAAGACCGGGAGTTGCAGCCAGTATACCCACAGGTGATTCTGGTCTATCCCTCCCATTTTCAACAAAGAATTAATTTATAATATGAGCCTTTCCCGTATAATTAAAAAATGTAAATATCTGTATAACATCTTCCAGGTTCTGAAGATGCCATCTTTTAAATAACTCACCTCACTCAGGTGGTTTTTTGGCTATTATAAATAACACTGCCAAGTATCTTTGCATATGAATCGTTGCCCTGTCCACACCATCTCTGACTACTTCCCAAACTAAGTGCAATGACAGCCTCCTGATGGCCACTTCTGTCCCAGCTCAGGATCCCTGAGTGTATGTTTCCTGTCCTAGGCCGTGTGAATGTGAAAAATGAAGAAATTGATGAGATGCTCAAGGAGGCTCCGGGTCCAATTAACTTCACCGTGTTTCTGACAATGTTTGGGGAGAAACTTAAAGGTAAGCTGGTGTGTCTGTATCTTCAGGCATAAACTGAAGTACTAGGAGAACAGATAGGCATTGGTAGAATATGGGGAGCTTTTAAGGAGGCAGAGAGAGCACTGGAAAAAAAAAATAGTAACAGCAGCTTTCAGAGCTCCAAGGCTTACCCTAAGCCAGGCCTAATTCTAAGCAGTTTCCATGCATTACCTCACTTAACAGCACCTAGAAAGCAGATTCCATTATTATCCCCAGTCTACAGACAAGGAAACTGAGTCTCAGAGATGGGAAGTCACTGGTCTGAGGCTACACAGCTAGCAAGTGCAGGAGCCAGGATTTGAACACAAGTCTTACTAAACCTACATCCATGCTTGAACTTGGACTTGCTCAGAAAGAACTAGATTCTCAGCCCTCTCCTCCTTTCCCCAGGGGCAAGCTCTCCTTTTCAAAACAGTGAGGTTCAGGGCTTGGAGGAAGGCAGGGACTTTACTCCATGCTAAGCAGCCTTGCTCTGGCCCCTCTGCCTTTGGGGAGAATAGGGCTCTGCTTCTTGGGGTACCCCTAGTTCACAGCCACGCCTGGCACATTGGAAGCTTGTTTTCTGTTTCAGGGTCAGATTCTGAGGAGACTATTCTCAATGCGTTCAAGGTGTTTGATCCTGAAGGCAAAGGGTTGCTTAAGGCTGATTAGTAAGTAGATTCCTTGGAAGAGAAGGGGGGAGTCCTTGACCCTTCCCCCATCCCCAGACCTGGGACTGACACTGCTTTTCTCTCTCTGCAGCATTCGGGACATGCTGACCACCCAGGCGGAAAGGTTTTCCAAGGCGGAGGTAATGAGGGTCCTTCGAGCACTTCCTGAACTCCAGCTCCTGGGTTTACCTTTCCGGGGACTCCATCTACCCCTCTTTTCTAAAACACCCCTGACTCCACACTAGGAAAAAACCATTTTATACATAGAGAAACTGAGGCCCAAGGAAGTAAAGTCACCCTCCTAAAATGACAATGCTAAAGGCAGATGCTGGAGCCTGGATTCAAACCCAGGTACCACCTTCCTCAAAATATAGGGAAACTTGGATACCTGGTTAGAGCACCAGTTTCCTTTTCAGGTAAGGGTAACATGCAAGGCTGCCATGTACTGGCATGTAGGTTGTGCACTGCACAATTTTGGCAAGGCCGTTCATGTAATACACATCATAGATTGTACATTTGTTGCAATAGTTTCCAGCAGGTGAAACTGGCCATAAAGTGTCTTTTTATAATTTTTAGAAATCAGTATATATGACCATTTTCTAGAAAGTGGCACTGATATGTCTGAAAGAAGGGGTCCTTTTGCTTATTCACCAAAAGTGCCATATGAGCAAGCAGTGGTCCTGCCAACGGTATTACTGAATCTTAATGACTATTTAAAGTAGCCCCTTGGAGCCTCTCAGGCATGTTTCCATCAAGTTCTACATTTTACTAAAATTATTCGATTTTCCTGAAAAAACTCCAGCAGTTAAAAGAGGCTGCCTTCACCTCCCACCAGCTGGGTGACTTTGGACAAGCTCCTTCACCTCACAATGCCTCAGTTTCCCCATCTGCAAAATGGGAGTAACAGTAGAATCTGCCTCATTATTATAAACGAGTTAACATGATATATAAAGTGCTGATGTGTGATGAGGGCACTATAAATTTTTAAATAACTAGCCAATACTGTTATAATGGGGAAATGGCATTTTTTTAAAAATCGAGATTTCTGGTTTTCCTCAGACTCTGACCTTCTTGCCCCCGTAACCATATTCGGCTGGCCTTGGGCAGTTGGCACCCCCCTAAATGGGGAGAGGGGAGTCTCTATTTAACCACCGTCCCCAGCAGGCCTGTCTTGGTCAGCTACATAACCCACCTGGCCCTCTGTACACTTGAGTTTGCGATCCCCGCCTGGGTTCCCTGCAGGAGCTAGAACGGCCTTTCCGAAAGGTCCCAAGTTGGGCCGTGGTGGGAAGGACATGACCTTGGGCAAGGCGCCCCTCTGCAGCAGCTTGACAACAAGTCCCCACTTGAAGCGGGATCTGGGGATCCCCTTTCTGTGCCCTCCACACGCCTCCGTGACCCCTCCACCTTGCACCTACCCATCCGCCTCCTGTCCCACTGGTTGGTTGCAGGTTGAGCAAATGTTTGCTGCGTTTCCCCCCGATGTGACTGGCCACCTGGACTACAAGAACCTGGTGCACATCATCACCCACGGGGAGGAGAAGGACTGAGGGAGGCCCTCCCCTCCCCACCCAGGGCCCGTGTCGGTGAGGCAGCAGGGGGCGGGCCCTGCCTGCATCTCACTCTGCCCGGTAACCCCACCATCCAGCAGCCGTGTGACTACCTCACGTCCTCACCTCCATCTTCTTGACAGCCTGGGTGGCTTATGGGCACCACGTGGTTATACTCCCTGCAGATGGAACCTATCCGGAGGCTGTGTTCAAATAAACAGGAGGCTGTGCATTGGGCTGTGACATTTCTCTGACAGATAGGAGTGCCCCCAGTAAGGGAGGCCCTTTACTAATCTGCTTGTCATTACTTATTGAATCTTAATGACTTTTTATATAAAATACTCCCTCACACCTCTCAGGTCTGCTTCCCTCAAGGGCCACATTTTACTAGAACATCAACTGGATGTCCATGGCCCTTTCTTCCAAAGCGCTCAGCAGCGGAAGACTGCTTTCCATGATACTTTGTCAAAGTTCACATCTGCTCGTTGTAAGAAATTAATTTCTAATTTCAGATCATGTAGAAGTTGTCTATACTTCTCTGCTGGCAAACTGGGGGAGAAGCCCTGATTTCTGACCCAGACTGGTTGGAAATCACAGGCCTCTTGATTTTGTGTGATCAAAATCATTGCTGAGGCACTGGAGTCTATTTTGGTGGCAACAATCCCAACTAAGACGTCCAAGGACTTCAGTCACGGCTGGATCCAGGAGCTCAAACAGGGCGTCAGATCCCGCAGCAGCCTCTCCACCTCTCTCCTCCCTCTCTGCTCTGCTCTCGCGGCACAGTGGCCACCGGCAGCTCTGGGGTCCTCTGTATCCCCTCCGCCACCCTGGTGGAAAGAGTGCAAACGCCTCCCTACCTGCTGCACATGAGTCCCAGGACAGGGGCGTGGGAGCTTTCAGGGCACATGACCCAACCCTAACCAATCACTGTGGACTAGCAGGTGCCAGGCTCTGATTGGCAGACCTGGGTCACATGATGAGCCCTCCTGCTGGGGTGGAAAACGGCACCTCCTCAACCGTGCGGCCTCAGAGCAGGGGGGGCGGTTCCCCAAAGGAAACCGGATGCTGTTCCCAGGGTAGTGGATGTCAGGCGCACTAAGATTTCAAGAGAATCCTAAGAACTCAAGATGCAGCCAGAATGAGTTGCCTGATTGGAACACAGAGCCTGAGCTGGATTTGGGAGACGCGGCTGGGGTTACAGAAGGGGGTTACTTCCAGGAGGAAGTAGGCACTGGAACAGGAGCGAGTCTTCAGGCCGAAGGATAACAATGAACCCAGCTGGGGGAGCGTCAGTACAGCTAATGAAGGCAGCCCCCAACTGCCAGGACGCAGGGTCCCCACCAAAGCCAGCAGCAAGCCAGGTGGCCAGGGACACAGGACATCAGGGTCCTCCACCCCTAATGGCCCATGGTCATCCACACCCTGCCACAACCCACACAGGACTCCCTTTCCCAGGCCCCCACTCACTCCAGACACAGCCCAGCCGAGAACCTGCCACCTGGGCTGCTGCACAGCCGAGGCTTGTGCCAGGGAGGCCCCTGGCAAGGCCCGAGTGGGTGGGCTCCAGTCACCAATTAAAGCAGAAGGTGGTTCAGGGCAACACATCTTTGCTACAGCACTACAGGGACGGGCTCATTCAGAAGGGCAAGACACACAGACGCACATGGGGACACACACACACACACATACACACACAGGAAGACAGACACCCAGACACATACCGATCCACACACAAAGACATGCAGACAGACATACACAGAGAGACATACAGACACACATACAGATACACACAGAGAAGCAGGTATGCACACCCATACACACGTGCACACACCAGAAGCCCCTTCCCCAAGCCTCCTCTCTAGCCCCTGGGTCTGGTTCAGTGCACGTGGCTCCAGAAGGCACATCTGAGCCCGACTTGGGACATAGGGTGGGGGGGTGTCAGTGGTGGGGGGGGTCCTACCCCCTCCAGAGCCAATCTCTGCCCTCAGTTTCCCAACCCAGAAGAGATCCTTGTTTTTTCAGAAAACCCCACCCATATAGGCAGGTGCAGCCAAATGCAATTCCACGCATCTGGAGAGACAGCCAGACAGCAGACACCGAGAGACAAAAGGAGACAGAGAAAAGAGTCCAAAAGAGAGAACAGGGGAGGAGAGAGAGAAGGAAGGGGTCACAGAGACAGGCTCAGAGACAAAAAAAAAAGAGAGACAGGAGGCAGGCAGGGACAGAAGAAGAGACAGCAGGTCAGAGAGGCAGAGGATGAATCTAAACAGCAAGGTGGCCGTGCACCCTCCCACTCTCAGGGTGCGGCCTACAGGGAGATAGGAGGAACACCCACTCCTGCTGCTCCCCCTCCATGGCCCCGGTTTCTACCTGTGAGCTTCTGCCATACTTTGTTTGATTCTGGGATCCAACGATCAGCATTTGACTCCATCATGGCCCCTACACTTTGCCCGTCACTAATTCATCTGGTGGAGGCACAGCTCTTGGCACCTTGGCAAGTGGTGGCCTGTGCTGGTCTGTGCTTTGAGGCCCACTTCAGAGGTTTTGGGGGCTCTGTTGACCTCACACAGTTCTTGCCTCCTATGCTAATTTTTTAACTCGATTCTCCTCCAAGATGGGACCTTGATCCGTCACCTGGATTTTTACTCCCAAGT
>PVKY010013892.1:0-10822 GCA_004027775.1 Bradypus variegatus | reverse complement strand
AGGCTTTGCAGCTCAGGCTATGGGGGAGGTGTCTCCCAGCTTGGATCTGCAGGTTTTACTTACAGATTTTTTGCTGTGGTCCCCGGCATTCCTACTAATTCAGGTTGGTGTGTGATAAATGTAAAGTCTCGTTTGTTCCCCTGCAGTTATTCTGGATTATTTGCTAGTTGTTTCTGGTTTTTTTTAGTTGTTCCAGGGGGACTACTTAGCTTCCATTCCTCTCTATGCCACCATCTTCTCTCCTCTCGGGTTTTTTTTTTAAAAAAGAACTGGTTTGCCTCCAAATGCCAACCTTTGGTTTCCCCACACCGCAGTGTGGCTGCTGGACATTCAGCCGGCTCACTCACTCGTTTTAGAACATAGAGTCTTGGTTTCACCAAGTGCATAGTCCCTGTGGATTTAGCAGACGTCCAGGTGCTGCATCGCTGGAACTGGTGTTCTGGGTCACTTTCTGTTTTTATCTAGTATTTTTCACGGAGTTGGGTTTTTTGCCCTGTCCCTCCTAGCTGCCATCTTATGTTCTCCTGTCTGTTGGGAGGTTTTTGATGACTGATTCAATCTCTTGGCTTGTAATTAGTCTGTTAAAATCTTCTGTTTCTTCTTGAGTTAGTGCAGGTAGTTTGTATGTTCCTTGGAATTTGTCCATTTCATTTAGGTTATCTAAGGTGTTGGCATACAGTTTTTCATAGTATCCTCTTATAATCCTATATATTTCTGTGGGATCAGTAGTAATATCACCCCCCCATTTCATTTCTGATTTGGTTATTGTTGCCCTCTCTCTTTTTTTCTTTGTGAGTCTAACTAAAGTTTCAAAGAATTAACTTTTGATTTCACTGCTTCTCTCTTGTGTTTTTTTTTTAATTCTCTATTTCATTTATCACTGCTCTAATCTTCATTATTTCCTTCCTTCTACTAATTTTTAGTTTAGTTTGCTGTCCTTTTTAGATCCTCTGGTTTTGAGGTTAGGACTGTGATTTGAGTTCTTTCTTCCTTTTTATTGTAAGCATTTAGAAATATAAATTTCCCTCTCAGCACTGCCTTCACTGCATGTCATGTTTTGGTATATTGTGTTTTTATTTTCATTCATCTCAAGATATTTCTTAAATTCTCTTGTGATTTCTTCTTTGACCCTTTGGTTGTTTAAGAGTGTGTTGCTTAGTTTCCATATGTTTGTGAATTTTCCAATTCTCCCTCTATTATTGATTTCTAGCTTCACCCACTGTGGTTGGAGAAGATACATTGTATGATTTCAGTATTTCTTAATTTATTGACACATTTTATGACTTAAAATATGGTCTATCCTGGAGAATGACCCATGTGCACTAGAAAAGAATATGTATTCTGCTGCTGTTGGGTGAAGTGTTCTATATATGTCTATTCGTTCTAGTTGATTTAGAGTTCTGTTCAAGTCTTCTTTATTGGTCTTCTGTCTGATGTTCTATCCATTATTTACACTGGTCCATTGAAGTCTCCTCCTATTAATGTGGAACTGTCAATTTCTCCTTTCAAATCTTTCAATATTTTCTTCATATATTTTGGGTCTCTGCCTTTAGGTCCATATATATTTATAACTGTTATGTCTTCCTGTTGAACTGACCCTTTTATCAGTATATAGTGTCCTTCTTTGTCCCTTGTAACAGTTTTTGACTTAAAGTTTATTTTATCTGATATTATTGTAGGCACTCCAGCTCTCTTTTGGTTGCTATTTCCATCAGATATTTTTCTGCTTCCTTTGACTTTCAGCCTAGTTGTACCTCTGAATTAGCTGAGTCTCTTGTAAGCAGCATATAGTTGGGTCATGTATTTACTTTTTATTCTGTCAATCTCTGCCTTTTGACTCTGTAGTTTAAAACATTTCATTTAAAGTAACTACTGATAATGCAAGACTCTCTTTCTTCCATTTTGCTTTTAGCCTTTGTATGTTTTATACTTATTTTGTCTCTCATTAATGCCTACTTTAATATTTATTTGATTTGTGTGTACTTACCAATTTAAGTCCCTCCTAATTTTTTCTGTATATATTTTTCATATATTTTCTTTGTGGTTACCATGGAGCTTCAGTTTAACATCTTAAATCTCTAACAAACATGTTTGTTTTGATGCCAACTTATTTTGAATTGCATTCACATACACCGATCCTGTACCCTCTATCCATCTACATTTTTGTTGTACTTGTAACGACTTACATTTTTAATACATTGTATGTTCAAATTTATGGATTTATAATTATTTTTTATGCATTTGCATTTTAGAACCTGTAAGAAGTAAATAGTAAAGTTACATACCAAAAAATATAATCATGCTGATATTAACAGTTACCCATATGATTGCCTTCATCTTTACTGGAGGTCTTTATTTCTGTATATTGTTTCTATCCACTGTCTACTGTCTTTTTCTTTCAATCTAAAGAACTCCCTTTAGCATTTCTTGTAGGGTGGTTCTAGTGGAGACTAATTCTCTTAGCTTTTGATAATCAAGGAATGTCTTAATCTTTCCTTCATTTTTGAAAGAAGGTCTCATTGGATATAAAATTCTTGTTTAGTAATTATTTTCTCTCTGCACTACAGACATTTCATCCCATTGCCTTCTTGCCTCCATGGTTTCTGCTGAAACTTAAATTGGCACTTAAGTTTGTTTGGACTCCCTTGTACATAACACATTGCTTTTCTCTGGAAGCTTTCAGACCTCTCTTCTCATCCTTGGTGTTCTACAGTTTAATTACTATGTGTCTCAGCATGGTTTTCTTCAAGTTCATCCTGTTTGGAGTTTGTTGGGCTTCTTGAATTTTCATATTCATGTCTTTCCTTAAATGGGGGAAGTTTTATGCCATTATTTCTTGGAATGTTCCTTCTGCCCCCTTTTCTCTTTCTTGATGTTTTGTGCTCCCATAATGGCATATAGGTACACTTGACAGTGTCTCACAGGTCTCCTAGGTTTATTTCCTTTTTTTAATTATTTTTTCTCTCTGATCCTCAACCTGAATCATTCCAATTGTCTTGTCTTTGAGGTCACTGATTCTTTCCTCTGTCAGTTTCAATCTGCTATTGAAACCCTCTGGGGAATTTTTCATTTCACTTATTGTGGTCTTCAACTCCAGTATTTCTGCTTGGTTACTTTTTAAAATTTCTCTCTTCACAGAATTCTCATATTATCCATTCATTGTTTTCCAGATATCCTTTAGTTTCTTTCTCTATGCTTTCCTTTATCTCTTTGAGTTGATTGAGGATCATTTTTTTAAAAAAGTCTTTATCCAGTGTGGTCTTCTTGTCATACATTTGTTCTGGTTTATAGAAGAGATTTCTAATATTTGTGCAGTTAATCATGGACATTGCCCACCATAGGATTCAGTTTTATACATTCCCATCTTTTGACCTCCAACTTTCCTTCTGGTGACATATATGACTCTGAGCTCCCCTTTCTACCTCATTCACACACCATTCAGCACTGTTAGTTATTCTCACATCTTGCTACCGACACCTCTGTTCATTTCCAAACATTTAAGTTCATCCTAGTTGAACATTCTGCTCATACTAAGCAGCCACTCCCCATTCTTTAGCCTCATCCTATATCTTGGTACCTTGTATTTCATGTCTATGAGTTTACATATAGTTAATTCCTATCAGTGAGACCCTGCAATATTTGTCCTTATGTGTCTGGATTATCTCACTCAGTATATTGCCCTCAAGGTTTCTTCATCAACCCATTTTTTTTTTGGATGGTTTGGTCCACATGTCTTACCTTCCATCCTAAGTAAACAATTGATGGTTCTCTGTATGGTCACATATTTATGTGTTCACCACTTTAACCACTATCTATAGAAGGGCATCTATATTTCTTCCACAAGGCAGGAGGGAGAGTCAAAGAAGGTAGAGAGGCAAAAGAAAAAGAAAAAAGAAAGAGGAAAAAAAGTGATAGCTAGGAAGCAGCAAAAGGAAAAATAACCCTAAATCAAAGTAAAGAGTCAGACAACACCACCAATGTCAAGTATCTAACATGCCTCCCCTATCCCCCCCTCTTATCTGCATTTACCTTGGTATATTGCCTTTGTTACATTAAAGGAAGCATCATGCAATGGTTCTGTTAGTTAGTCTCAATTGCATCCCTCCCCCAATGCCTCCCCATTTCTAACACCTTGTAAGGTTGACATTTACTTGTTCTGCCTCGTAAAAGAACATATTTGTACATTTTATCACAATTGTTGAACACTCTAGATTTCACGGAGTTACACAGTCCCAGTCTTGATCTTTCCTCCTTTCTTTGGTGTCTCACATGCTCCCAACCTTCCTCTCTCAACCATATTCATAGTTATCTTTGTTCAGTGTACTTATATTGCTGTGCTACCATCTCCCAAAATTGTGTTCCAAACCATGCACTCCTGTCTTCTCCTATCACTCTGTAGTGTTCCCTTAAGTATTTAATGTAGGGCAGGTGTCTTGTTCACAAAGTCTTTCATTGTCTGTTTGTCGGAAAATATTTTGAACTCTCCCTCATATTTCAAGGACAGCTTTGCTGGATATAGGATTCTTGGTTGGCGGTTTTTCTCTTTCAGTATCTTAAATATATCACACCACTTCCTTCTTGCCTCCATGGTTTCTGCTGAGAGATCCGCACATAGTCTTATTAAGCTTCCTTTGTATGTGATGGATTGCCTTTCTCTTGCTGCTTTCAGGATTCTCTATTTGTCTTTGACATAAGATAATCTGATTGTTAAATGTCTTGGCATAGGCCTATTCAGATCTATTCTGTTTGGAGTATGCTGCGCTTCTTGGATCTGTAATTTTATGTCTTTCATAAGAGTTGGGAAATTTTCATTGATTATTTCCTCTATTATTGCCTCTGCCCCTTTACCCTTCTCCTCTCCTTCTGGGACACCAATGATATGTACATTCTTGTACTTTGTTTTGTCCTTAAGTTCGCAGAGACTTGGCTCATATTTTTTTATTCTTTTCTCCATCTGCTCCTTTGCATGTAGGCCTTCAGGTGTTTTGTTCTCCAGTTCCTGAGTGTTTTCTTCTGCCTCTTGAGATCTGCTGTTGTATGTTTCCATTGTGTCTTTCTCCTCGTGTTGTGCCTTGCATTTCCATAGATTCTGCTAGTTGTTTTCTTGAACTTTCAATTTCTGCCTTATGTATCCCCAGTGTTTTCTTTATAGCCTTTATCTCTTTTGCCAAATCTCTAAACTTTTTGAATTGACTTAGCATTAGTTGTTTAAATTCCTGTATCTCAGTTGAAGTGTACATTTGTTCCTTTGACTGGTCCGTAACTTCGTTTTTCTTAGGGTAGGTTGTCGTTTTCTGTTGTCTAGGCATCTGACCTCCTAGGCCACCCCAGTCAGGTTTTCCCAGATGAGAACAGGCTCAGGTCACAGAAGGAGGACATTTTCAGTATCTGGTTTCCCTGATGGTTTTTCTTAGAGGACTGACACACCCTGTGCTTTTCTGCCTTGCACGTGCACCTGTCAGCCTGTCACTGGCTGGTATAAGGGGATGTGGCCCTTGGCTCTCCTCCCCCACGCATTGGGGTCTGGTTCCAGTAAGGTAGGCAGTAGAGCTGGGCCGCTCCCTTTCCTCTTGGGAAGCTATGCCCCCTCCAGAGAGGTTATCTGCGTATCAATAAGTTCTTTGTTCCTCTGACTCTGCTGATCAAAGTGTTTTGATTTTAAAATGGCTGAGGCTTTCTTTACTGCAAAGTGCTGTGGGCTGAAAATGGCTGAGGCTTTCTTCACAGAGAGAGAAAGGGACAGAAAGCTCCCAGATTCACCCGTCAGCCAGAGATAGCACCTGATCCTCTGGGCTCCCCGCCCTGAGACAGATATGTCCCCTGACTCTCCCAAGATCACTTGTCACCAAAAGCCTCTGTCTGCTTGTTGGGAATTCGCTCTGTATTGAGCCGTTAACATTAAAACCCCTGTTGGAGTTAGGCTGAGGTACACTAGCTTGTTTGGAGAGTTCTGCTCTCTAGCACCATGAGGCTTCTGTGAGGGATGGGCTCTCGGCTCTCGGCATGGGGCCGCAGTTTTTACTTACAGATTTTATGCTGTGATCTCATGCATTCCTCCCAGTTCAGGTTGATGGATGGTGAGTGGACAGTCATGTTTGTCTCCCTGCGGTTATTCTAGGTTATTTACTAGTTTTTTGGTCATTTATGAATTGTTCCAGGGGGGGACTAACAGTCTTCCACTCCTCTCTGTGCCACCATCTTTGCTCCTCCCTGTCCAGTATGGTCTTCTTAACTGATGGTTTTAGACTTTTATCTTATTACTTTGCATGGGCCATAATTTCCTGTATTTTTGTTTGTCTTTTAAGCTTTTGTTGCACACTGTTGGTATTAATATTTTGAAGTGTTAACTCTAGGATTTAGTTCCTGAGCTGTCTGTACCTTATGTTTGTATCCTGATAGTGATATGTCAGAGATTTCCTTGAGTGTCAGGAACTGATAAAAACAAAGGAGGCAATGCAGAAAACACCTTTGACAGACTTTGCAAATTGGCTCTGTCTTGAATGGTGCTCTTCTTCAAAGTTTAGACCTCCTATCAAGAAGATCAGCCCAAGGTGAAGCACAGGGTTCCCTCTATCTTCTTTGAGCCTGTATCTTGTCCTGGGCTTGTGCTTGCTCATTGCTTTAGAAATTTCCCAATTTATAGGAATTCAAAAGCCCCCTCCACTCCCTATGAAATATATTTTCTTCCTGGTTGTTCTTTTGTATGTCTTAAAGCAAGTAACTCTTTGCCCCAGGCTGCTTTGACTTAATGTCTTTTACAATTGCCTTAGCTATCTGCAATCTGTTTCTGCCTGCAGGACAAGTTCTGGGAGAGTGAGGTAGAGACTAGTTTCCTGGTTCTATCTTTCGGGCTGTCATCAACATTGGCACTGACATTCAGCACCTCATTATGTGCATAAAGGTTATTCTGCTCTCCTTCTGCCCCCAAGAATCAGGCCAGAGACCCACAATGAGAGCACAGGCTGGGAAGATGGCTCTTCCAGATTTTACTAGTTGTTCAAAGATTCCATGGGGGAATGATACCCGGGAGCATCTTACGCTGCCTTCTTGGTCAGCTGGCTGTGCGTATATTTTTTAATATGATTTCCATTATTTCCTTTGAATAAATTACCAAATTCCCAGGGAAAATTACTGGGCCTATTTTTTTAGTCTTTTAAAATAATATTTGACAATCTACTAAGTTAAAAATGATACCTAATTTTAATTTGCATTTCTTCATTGATAAAATTCATCATTGTTTCATGTTTATTAACCTTTGTATTTCTTCCTGCATTATCTTTTCATGTCCTTTGACCATTTTTTATTAGGATGTTCTTTTCTCTCATATGGATTTGTAAGAGCTTTTTATACATTATTGTAAGAGTGTTAACCCTCTGTATCACATATTGCAATGACATATTTGTCAATTTTTTTTATTTAGTTCATTTTTGCCATAGAGAAGTTTTTTATTTTTTATGTGGACTTGAGATGGGAGGTACTAAGCTATTTTCCTAGTGGCTTACCATGGTCCAAACACTGCTTGCTGAAAATGGGTGTAGTGAAGTGTTGTGAATTTTGAATTATTGAGAAGAGGTAAAAGGAAAGAAGGATGTCATCATTCTTAGGCTGATATGTTGTCACGGTAGTTGATTGCAGTGGCTTTTTGTTCTGTTTTTCCTGCCCACTAAACTAGTTTAAAATAGAAATCCAGCTTTTCTTCTTTTCCAGTTTCCTCCTTTCATGAAGAATTTGCTTTTATGGTTTCTAACGAGCTTGAAGGCCACAAAATGTTATCCAAATGCATTGCATATTGCCTGGAGTTAGCTTTTATCTTTAGTCTCTTGCAAGAGCTTACCAATTTGCAGTCTGAAACAGATAATAACTGGGATAGGCAGCTCTCTTTTCTTTCCTTTTCTCTGTGTTGTTCCTGAAAGTGGACAATGTGGTTTTCTTTAGGCCTGCAGTTTCTTTTATTTATTTCAAAATATTTTATTATTTCATTCTTCTTCTTAAAACTTTTAAGGCATTTCTTTTTATTCACCACTTGAGATTCTTGTAACTGGGATGTTTATACACACTTAAGATAATATATTGAATGCTTCTATCATGAGATTAACACATATTCAGGAGAACAGTTCACATATTTATATGGTAACACATGTGGATGGATGAGGGTAAGAATAAGAAGAGGAGGTATAAGATGGCGCTTTGCACGACAGTAATCCCCGCTGCCTGGTGCTTCCCCTCTAGGAATGGGATTAGACAGAGTATCTCTGGAGCATTTGGATAATGAGACAGTTGGCATGCAGTGATGTCGACACTGTTCACCACCATTTCCAGTGGTTGCCAAGACAGAGAGTGCTTTAAGTGGTGAATTGCCTTTATTAGCAGCTACCTTTGCTTACTGGGACAATATTCTTGGTCCTAGAGTGAGACACATTTGGGCTCCAGAAACAGAACAGGTCCTACTCAGCGATGGAGAAATAACTTTTCTTGCTAACCACCCCTGAAATGGGGAAATCCTTCAAAATGCAGACAGTGGGGCTATAGATGTAAAGTTTTTTGTCTTGTCAGAAGAAGGAGTAATTATTGTTTCATTAATCTTCGATGGAAACTGGAATGGTAATTGGAGTACATATGGACTGTCAATTATACTTCCACAGACAGAACTTAGCTTCTGCCTCCCACTTCACAGAGTGTGTGTTGACAGATTAATACACATTATCCGGAAAGGAAGGATATGGATGCATAAGGAAAGGCAAGAAAATATCCAGAAGATTGTTTTAGAAGGCACAGAGGAAATGGAAGACCAAGGTCAGAGCATTATTCCAGTGCTTACTGGTGAAGTAATTCCTGTAATGGAACTGCTGTCATCTATGAAATCACACAGTATTCCTGAAGAAATAGATATAGCTGATACAGTACTCAATGATGATGATATTGGTGACAGTTGTCATGAAGGCTTCCTTCTCAATGCCATTAGCTCACACCTGCAAACCTGTGGCTGTTCTGTAGTAGTAGGTAGCAGTGCAGAGAAAGTAAATAAGATAGTGAAAACATTATGCCTTTTTCTGACTCCAGCAGAAAGAAAACGCTCCAGATTATGTGAAGCTGAGTCATCATTTAAATATGAGTCGGGATTCTTTGTACAAGGCCTACTAAAGGATTCAACTGGAAGCTTTGTGCTGCCCTTATCCCACCACACACATAGATGTGGATGTCTGTCAAGCAGATGCCACCCTGTCATGAACATATTTATAATCAGTGTAAATACATGAGATCAGAACTGACAGCATTCTGGAGGGCTGCTTCAGAAGACATGGCTCAGGATACAATCATCTACACAGATGAAAGTTTCACTCCTGATTTGAATGTTTTTCAAGATGTCTTACACAGAGACACTCTAGTAAAAGCCTTTCTGGATCAGGCCTTTCATCTGAAACCAGGTTTATCTTTCAGGAGTACTTTTCTTGCAGTTTCTACTTATCCTTCACAGAAAAGCCTTGACACTAATAAAATATATAGAAGAAGATACGCAGAAGGTAAAAAGCCTTTTAAATCTCTTTGGAACCTGAAAATAGACCTTGATTTAGCAGCAGAGGGCGATCTTAACATAATAATGGCTCTAACTGAAAAAATTAAACCAGGCCTACACTCATTTATCTTTGGAAGGTCTTTATACACTAATGTACGAGAAAGAGATGTTCTAATGACTTTTTAAATGTGTAACTTATGTATCATTCATCACAATCATAATTGCTACCAAAGCAGTTCAGTGGTGTGAGAAACTTCATTCCCTCTGATCATGCCTCAGAGTCTACTCAGCAATTGTAGTTAAAATTAATTTCACTACAGTTGTCACAAGAATTCTGTAAGGGAATGTCAGGGGCATCATTAAAATGGTTGCCTCTTTTCCTAGATGTACTCTTGGGATACAGACATGTTTACAATTATAATAAATGTTACTGCTATATTTTAAAGATAGAATGACAATAGGAAATAAACTTGACCACAACTAGTGTTTTTTGAAACTTAGGATTCATGGTTTACATATGAAAGTGACATCTTGAGTTAGGTTTCACAGATGTAATACTACGTGACTTTCCATCTTTTAGTCTTCTTTTTTGTCTGATAGTTTTGGAATCAACTGAAAATTAGAGCATCTGAATCATTTTCAGTTTCACAGAAAGGAAGTTAGCATCAAAGTAGGTTAAACTTTAGAAAGAAAGTAGTGATCAAGCAGATGTTTAATCAAAATTAATTACTAGATCCTACTTTGTAGACTTAGTCCTAAGGATTCAGTCCATGTAGAAATGTCAGTCAGTACGGACAGTCCCCTGATGATGGTGAACATCAGAGTGTTTTTTTTTCACAGTTGTTGTTGTTAATTATCTTACATAGTTGAACTCTGTCCAAGAAGATATAGGAAATTAGACTTTGCTTTTTAGTTGTTTCCAACTTTTTAAATTAAATTAATTTTTATTGCTTTTGAGCCAAATTGAAATGTTTACCTCCTGTGCCTTTTTTTCTGTTGGAAAATATAATTACTTAGAAGAAGTTCAGCTTTCACTGGTCAGGTATTTTTATCTAAAACAAGAGGAAAACACTTCTTTCATAATCTCACCCTGTAACTGATTTGTTATTCATTCTAGCTCGAAGATTATAAAATATAAGATGTAATACAGAATACAGTCACTAGTAAGATCTTTTTTCAGAAACAGAGAACAGTTTCTTGTCATCTTCCTTAAGTTTCTGCCCATATTTTTGAAATTGTTGCCATGTCTCTTTGCCCACATCATGAGGAATAGCAGGAGAAGCTTTGCTGAAGTGGTACTTTACTAGG
>PVKY010013891.1:0-10820 GCA_004027775.1 Bradypus variegatus | reverse complement strand
TTCCAGATCTGTGCTAAGTGCTTTATAATCCTTGCCCCATTGGTCCTCACAATAATGCGATAAAGTAGGTGTTCCTCTTCTCAGTTTTGCATTTGAGAAAACAGGATTAGCTGAGATCAGGCGTTTGCCCATGAGTCACACAGTGAAGCCAGAGCTTTTCACCATTACGCTGCACTGCCCCAGTGGATGAATTTAAACCAAGTGACAGAGACACGCCATCCTGCTCGACAGTAGGATTCCAGAAGCCAGAGACATGGAGACATCTAGGGGAAGCGCTGGGAGAATGGCCCCGGGGAGACGTCTTTCCGGGGAGGGGGCCAAAAGGATAGATCCCCAACCTGGAACGATGGTGGCAAAGTGAGCAGAACAAGTGGCCTAAAACCCAAGGGAGGACCCTTTGAGGTCAGAAGGAAAACTGCCTTCTCAGTTAAGGGCTCAGGGGTTGGGCTGCAAACCGCAAGGGCTGGGGGAGCTCAGCTCAACAGCAGAGAAGGGGCCAAGGACCTCTGACCCAGAAAAGATCCATCAGTAGATCCAGGAAACTCTCCAAGAGGTTGATCCAGGTCCCCACTGAAACGTAGATGACGTCAGGCTCCAGAGCCTGCCGGCAGTTTCTGAGATGCCTTACCACCTTGTAATTTTCCCAACATTTGTAGTTTTTAAAACTCTTGACCTTTCTATAACTAAAACTCCTTTGTCCTTTTTGCTAATTTGTGTTTGCTTTGGAGGTAGCCGGGATGAAGAGAGGCTGGAGAAGCTGGGTTGGGCTCTGCCCTGGGCCCAGGGAGGTAGTAGAGAAACGCTGGGAGCAGCTGGAAGAGAAGGGAGTTGCGGAAACTGCTGGGAGCTAGCCTAAGAAGAAAGGGAGAAGGTGGGAGTGGCTGGGGGGGGGGAGGCATGTCAGATAACTGGCCTGGGATGGAGCCAGGGATCAGAAAGCAGGAGGTGTCCGGTGTCCTCGACACCAGTTCTTTTGATAAGTCGTAGCACTTATTTCTCAGACCCAAGAAGGATCGGTGTCATACAGAATTTCCTGCTAGCATTAGGGAGAAATCAGTGTACTTACTTCTTCAATACAAGTGCAGTTTAAATTAAAGTAGGAAGGTAAGACTACAAGCTTTGCAAATCTGCTTTTAAGAATTTGGGGATCGGAGACCCTTGACGGCTGAAATCGCCTGAGGCTCACCCTTGCCAAGGGCAGATCCCGATTGCTGAACCGTTCAGCTGAAGCTGGTGGGCCACGGAAGCTTCTGGTTGCCGTGCAGATCAGGCTCAGGAGAAACACACTGTAAGGTTTAATTAGTGTGTGGATATTGTCCCCAGATCTGGAGTCTCCTTTTGACTTCTAAAGGCCAAAGAGATAGAGTGAAGGACAGTATTTTTAAATTTTGTAAAGCTGGCCATTAATTTAACTCAACTGCAATTAAAAATTAATGACAGGTCTAAGTACCTTTTTTCAACCCTCTGAAATGCTTTTGAATATATCTCAATGATTAACGTTTTTCAGAAACCAGGATCTTTTCTCCAACAATTCAGATCTTGCAAAGAGTACAGAACCTTAACATCTTCTCGAGCCATACTAGACTAGCTTAAATTTGAGGACACCAGAGGAGGAAGGGAAGGAATAAAGTCAAATAAACACCGTGAGTTGAGAGACATGAACTATAAAGTGGAACTAGCCTGCAGGGACTGATATTTTGTGTTTAGAATTTGAAAGGTAAAATGGCTACTAAGCTCATTTCCTAGCAAAGGAGATTTCTTGGGGGAGAGTGGGGTCACTTTGCCTCTTTGAGACTTTTTTCCTCTCGCTCTCTTCTTCATGCAATTCCCTTTGCTTCCTTTACCAGAAAGACATTTTAAATGAATGCTGTAAAGACAAAGTTGATATTACTGAAGGCAGTGGCAAAAGGAAGGGTAAATAGCAGTGCTAAATCTTAAATTATGTTAACTGTTTGTGCTGGTTTGGCCATATTTATGTCCCCCCAAATGCCAAGTTCTTTGATGCAATCTTGTGGGGCAGATGCATTAGTGTTGATTAGGTTGGAAACCTTTGATTGAGTGTTTCCATGGAGATGTGACCCACCCAACTGTGGGTAATATCTTTGATTAGATTATTTCCATGGAGGTGTGGCCCCACTCATTCAGTGTGGGTCTTGATTTAATCCCTGGAGTCTTATATAAGAGCTCAGACAAAAGGAGCCTACTGCTGCAGCTAAGAGAGATATTTTGAAGATGGCCATTGAAAGAAGACTTTTGCTACCTCAGAGTTTGTCTGGAAGAAACTAAAAGAATACTCCCAGATGCCTAGAGAGAAATGTCCTGGGAGAAAACCATTTTGAAAAACAACCTAGGAGCAAAGGAAGAAGACGCCAGCCACGTGCCTTCCCAGAGATGTTCCAGACGCCATTGGCCATTCTTCTGTGAAGGTATCCTCTTGTTGAAGGCTTATGGCCTTCAGACTGTAACTTTGTAACCAAATAAACCCACTTTATTAAAGCTAACCCATTTCTGGTATTTTGCATAATGGCAGCATTAGCAAACCAGAATGCTATTTTTACAAAAGCTATATTAAGATGCTAGTAAGTTTACACATCCAGCAAGCTGGATGAGAGGTGTGAAGACCAAGGTTATGGGGTGTAGACACCATGGGGCCAAATAGGCACAGCCTACGTTATAAATTAAAAATCCTATTGCATCAAAATGTTCAAAAAAATAGATTGGGGTGATGAATGCACAACTATATGAAGGTACTGTGAACAACTGATTGTACACCATGGATGACTGTATGGTATGTGAATATATACCAACAAAAATGAATTAAAAAAAAAATCATGAGTCATGTGTATACCTAGACCAGGTGGTGAAAATACTGTAGGCTTTGCTAACCTATTAAGTTTTCAAACCAACTCTCTTCCAGAATAAAAAGTGGCATGACATTTTTGATTTTGAGGGAAAAAAAATCCTATTGCATCAAACTGGCAAGTTTCAAGATCAAAGTGCTTCATCGTGCCTCAGTGTCTGCATGGAGAGGTTACTGGGTTCATAGGAAATGATCCCCTGACCCCCAAGACAAGGAGAATGGGAGAAGGCAGCAGCTGAGCTGTTGCACTTGACACAGGGAAGCATCAGAGATACAGCAAAGATTTTGCCTTGGGGGCAAAATGGTGTAAAAACAGGTCATTTAAGCTTTGGCTGCAGTCTCTAGCATTACCATAGCTTAGTGTATAATCATGTATAAACACTCATTGTATACAAGTTACAATCAAGTTTTTGTAAAAATAGACAAGAAAAAAATTCTTATCAAGCCCTTTATGATGCCAGGGATTCAATTAGTTCCGACGGAGTCACGACCCCCACTCCCCCACCTTGGTCTTTAGTGATAAAGCACCTTTCTCTTGGTGAATAAGAAAACATATGATGCGAATGTAAATTTTGTTCAACATTAGTATTATAACAGGGTATGTGATTCACTGTGAAGCCATACCTATGATTATAAATTTATTTCAAAGTTTCCTTTTATCCCTTCAGCTATGTTGATTGTGTGTGTCCTAGCCTTCGTTTTGAAATGATGCCATGAAAACCACTTTGATACCTTGAAAACAATGGAGGGAATGTTTTGAATCCGTCAGTACATTTTTAGGAAGCTACAGATATGGCCTGGGGGCTCGGTGGCAGGGAGAGGACAGGGGGGCTTGCTGAGCTCAGAACTCTTGGGGCTTCACCTGGAGGGATCAAGTTAACTTCAGCAAAGGCCAAAGGAACTAGTTGCTTCATATATGACCTGATACAACTAACTTGGGGAAGCCATTTGTGTATGCATATAAATTTGGGTCCTCCCACTCTGCTCTGAGATTTTAAGTTCCTCAAAACAAGAGCTATTTTTTTTCTATCCTATTAAAAACAACAAAAAAAGTAGCCTCTTTGCTACTGTTTACCAAACATCTGTTGGGATGAGAAGCAAGCATGGCTTTGCTGAGTGGGCTGGTGAACCCCTAGGGTTCCCTCACTCTCCTATGCTTGACGCTGTAGCCAAACTGTGCCCGGGGACTGGAAAAAGCCCACAGACGGGCAATGATGCAGCACAGAGTTGCTCAGACCTCACATTTGAAACCCTGGGTCAGTCCACAGCTGTCAGTGGGAGAAAATAAAAGAATCCAGGCAAGTGTCAAGGCAAGCTCCTGCAAAGCATGAGGGCTGGGGCCTGCCCGCTGTGATCCCGGACGCTCAAGGGGCCGTCATCTTCTCAAGTCCCTCCGCTGACTGCCAGGTCTGGGGTGGGAGTGAGGCATTCTCTCCATTGGCACTTGTTTCACTGCCACAGAGCTCTTTCAGCTGTCCAGCAGCCGAGAACCGGAGCTACAGGAGCTTGGAGGCCCCCAGCCAGCAGCTGTCATTGCTGCTGACAAAACAGCCAGCCTGGGAGCCAGGCTCCTTTTCATCAGGCTGTTTGTCCTTTCACTTCCTAGTGTCAGCAGTACCGGGAACAGGAAACGGTTTGTGCAGTAGGAAGGCAAAATAGATGACCAAATATTTTTGAGCTCTGTGGATAAAATCTCTGTGTAAATAGAGATATAGTCATGTGCATTCTGAAACACGTATGTATTGATAACTATGAGCTATATCCAGGAATAATTTTTTTTTATCTTTAAAAAGTATAATGCTGATTGAAAGCTTACTGTGTACCAGGGATTCTGCTGGACACATCACACTCATTTTCTCCATGTAGTTCTAGCAACTAGAATAAAGTTCTGCTGCATTATTTCATTTTATGGATGAGAAAGCAGAGACAGATGGTTTAAGTAGCTTCTGGTAAGTGGTGGGGCCAAAATTTGAACCCAGGACTTCCCGGGCAACTGGTCTTAACTCCTGTGCATGGCGACCTCCTCAAAGGACCAGCAAACTTAACGACAAATATATCAGGACTTCGTTCCACTGTTGGGGTTTTAAAGATGATTCGTTTTCATCATCTGTGAGAAGCATGTCTATAGCCTTGGCACATACAGTGAGGCTAAGGTATTATTATTTCATATTTTCTAAATGCTGGAGGAAGTCCTTATTACAGGGCCCCGAACCAGTTGTATGAGTGTGGAGATGAAAGGGCTTCTTCTCCCATCGTGAGAACGAGACAGCCTGCCTTGCACTGTGTCGAATAAATATCTGCTCCCTGGTCTCGCAGGGTGACGGGGTTGGTTGGGACCTTTTGATTAAGTGCAGTCGGGCATGGGACCAGCTGAAATGTTGAAACCTGGTCAGCTGAGAGGAGAAAGTCAAGTCTGGCTACCAGTCCACAGAGGTCAAAGAAGCTGGCATGTCCCGTGGACCTGCCACCACTGCTCGGAGGAAACTGGGTACTGGAGGGGAAGTTGGCTTACTGCGAGCTCATCAGCTCACAGGAGAGTTTAGAAAACTGTCTTGCAAGACCTTGAATCCCAGTCCTTTGTCTCTTTCCTCCTTTCATGATTTAACATTTTAATATTCCCCATGCCTTCCACACATTCTTTTTTGCTTCTTTAATAGCTTCACCTGGACAGAGAAATGACTCCAGCCCTGGGAGAGCCACATGCCATTGTCTGTCACAGTTTTGGTTTGCAGTTTCTCACTACTACTTAATTCCAGGCTCACTCTAAATATAGGACACACATTTCAGAGCTGTTCAGCAGAAAACTGTTACTCGCTTTACTATGCTACATTTTGCTTCCATCTGAAAACAGTGCATACTACCAATGGATATTGAGAAACATCCAGCGTCATTAATGCCAGTTAATCAAGTCGGTGGCCCCTGCAGATCTATAAAATGTAACCGTAACACATTTTTACAGATCGGCTTAGACAGAATAATTAGGAAAGGGTAATGCTGCCATCATCACAGTTCAGCAAAGGAACACGAGTGGCTCCACAGGACTGGAGAGAAAGCAGAAAGCAGGTACTGTTTTGGTGTGAGACATAAAGAGTTAATCATAGTAACTGGAGGATGAGTAATCATTTTCAACTCTGGCACTGACCCGTTTATTAAAGCCTTATTTGGTGAAGAGTAAAAATTAAAACTAAACGCTTTGGTATATCATTGCCACTGGGTCAGCATGATTGACATGTTTTCAGAAGCTTTCTTTCTAACCTGGGGTACATGCTTGGAGAATCTACATATGTGTTAGAGGAAAAATTATTCATTTTCATTGCAATAAGTAAACACCAGTAAACCCAGGTTTAAGGGACATGAAGATATGAAACCAGCGATGTTCTAAACATGCAAATAAGCTGAAACAAATAGAAGTAATGTTCAGAGTATTTTTTAACAACTGCCATGGCACGGGCGCCAACTGGCCAGAATGGCTGCCAGCCCCATTGGGAGCCGGGCACCGGGCGTCACGCCTTCAGAGCTGGGCCGCAGAGCAACTGCCAGGGGCACTGGGGGAAGGGCTGGCAGCGGGGAGCCAGGCCACTTGGCAGAATGGCTCACTAAGTCCTGTGCAAATACTGCAAAATTTAAAAACGGATAAAACTGCCCTGGTGTGCACTGAGTATCAGTTCTGTAAATAACTGCTTTTACTTAATTTTATCTCCAAAGAAGTGATAACGTGAAAATGGTTCTGATAAAATCATTTGCTATTTGAGCCCTTTTAATGTTAAAAATAAGAGGAGCTCCTTTTTTGGATCTCTTAAGAGATTCAGGGGACTGCTGATACTTCTGGCCCAGTTGCCTCCTGTGGCATGTTTCCTGTTGAGACGAATCTCACACTCAAACCACTGATCAAGAAATGTGGAATTGAATTGCAAAAGCAATATCCATAGTATCAGGCCCCCAATTCCCCTCATCCTGCTGAAGGTAAAGCAAGTTTTTGGGCTTTCATATGCTACTGTTTACTCAGATAAGTAGTCTTAGCCGTGAGAAGCTTGCACAGCTGCCTGCCATCTCTAGGGTTCAAGATTGTCTGTATCTTTCTTTTTTTCTTTCATTCACTCAAACAAGTAATTAGTGCAAGTAGATTGCTTGTCAAGCATTTTGAGCACAGAAATATAAGTAAGGCTTGAATCCTACTTTCAAGGAATTTTTATACTCTATTGGTAGGAAGCCTCTCAACTATTTTTAGTGCTTCACTTTTTATTAAGTTGTAACATTTGAAAAAAAATGGAAGGAGGTTTTGTTTTAACCCTTTGGAGTTTATAACAATGCAAGGTTTTCAGCCAAATGTATTGTATTGCCTAAGGGAAACAAAATTCCTTAAAAAAAATTTTTTTTTACTCCAATAAGGAGTACCCAATTGGGTACCTAAAGATTTTAAAATGTATTTATTACCATTACATAGCTACCTATCTGTATATAGGGTTATCCTAGGCAGATAAATTAAATTACAACAGAGTTAATTTGCTGATACCTATGAGGACATTTTATTCAGAATCATAGAAGTTTAGAACATCAAAAGACTTCTGAGATCGTTTAGTTCAAACCCCAGAGAGACTGAGTTATTCTGTATCACACAGCTAGTTAGGAAAGAACTAATAAGGTCTTTTTCATACCCAGTACGGCAATCATCTGTCCATGCAATACCAGCAATATTCCAGTTAGGTACAAGAGCCTAATGTTTGAAAAGGTTCAATATCATCCTTGGCTAGAATAATGAAAAAACTAAAGATTCAAAGATGACAGCTATTTTAGTCATTAAAAGACATAGTTCTTGAGGCACTCAGATTTGCCTCTTACAGAAGGGATGGCAGCGTGCCTTTAATTGCCCAGGACTTTGAAGAAGAATCAACTGGGTGACATTGACATGAGGGACATTGTTCTATTACCCTCTGAGTCTTGGCTGCTTCACCTGTAAAATGGGGATAATAATTAACTCAGAGCTGCAGTGTACTTAATGAGGTAACAACTGAAGAGCCTTACAGAAGTGTCAGTCTTTGTGTAAATAATCAGTCCTCTTTTTGGTCTCTCCCTGCTCCCACTAGAAACTCAGTTTAGAAGGCACAAATATACAGAAATCCCTGGAAAAAAAATGCAACATTTAGCCTTTAACTTATAGTTTTAGTCAAGAATATGGCATTAACTAGATGGAACATGAGTAGTCACTTCCCTTACTCGTAAAATGCTTACCGCATTGCCTATTTAAAACTCACTCATGGACTATGAATCAGAGCATCAGTTCAATATTAAAAAAAAAAAAAATCACAGATTCATCCTGAAGGATTCTGAAGGATCTGGATCCTGAAGGAAAATCCAACCACAAATCAATCCAGTTCAGGGGGAACACTATTGAAATTGTTTTGGAACCATAAGACCAGTGAATCAGTCTGAAGGTTGATCAAAACAAAAATGCAGTTTTATTTGAATCTCAGATTCCTAAATTTAGCCAACAACTTTTAGTTTAAATTTCTGTTTAAATATGGAATGCATTTTGGATTACAAGGCACAAGTGCCTGCATACTGGCTGAAAATGTTTTTCTCTCTAAAGTTTCATTCAAGTGTCCAAATGAGTTGAAATTTTATACCGTTAGTTAACATTTAACAGTCCTGCAGTGGTTTAGGCTAAATGTTAGCATTACCGCTGAGACTATCGTGTTAGTGGTTTAAAAAGGCAGCACAATTAAGATTAGGATGGTTATGAAAAGCAATGCCGTTCATCCTGCAAATGCTGTCATTTATCCTAGAAGATATGAACACGCTTCACTTAAAGGAAATCCATGATATTTTATTGATTCATCTTGTAGTAAGAAAAAAAAATCCCAAGGCTCTTCATCTATGAACACTTTTTCTTGACATTTGAGGCCAGCCAAAATCTGGCACCAACTACTCCCTATGGAAATTCCTACTCTCAAGTCTTGTAGTTTCCCACTTCCAAGCACTGGCCTGTAACATCTCCATCGCACTTTTGCTCTTTTCTGGAGAACTAGCTGAATCCCCACCCCACCATGTCATCTTCTCACAGCTTCCCAGCCCTGAAAATGTGTTCCACCTTTAAAATAGCACCTGATAAGTCCTCTCACAATTTAAAAACAATATTTCAGAAGCCTCTTAAAAGAATAAGGAAACAGTCACTTTACAAAGAAAAAGTTACTTCCTTTTAGTAATATTCAAGGAGCAAAATGTTTAAAAGAACATTGGGACAAAAAGCCATCAAAGACTAAAGTCTAAGGAACATTTTAGTTCCCACAAGGCCTCCAGGGAGGTGAAGAGAGAAAATGTTTGGGATACTATGATTTTCTATCTTCAATGTCAAGAATAGCAAAAAGAAAATAAAGCCAATCAAGTTTAAGAGAACAGAAAATATATTTCAACTCATTGCTAATCACCAACGTGGAACCATTTTTAGTGTCAACTTACTAGATGACATTTGTCGCAGAGAACAGGCCATTGTAAGGTGCATCAATTGGAAGTCCACGCCATACACATATTCTGTATGTTGTGACTTTTTTTGGATACTGTACTAAGATGTACATTAATTTTTAATGGCTTGATGCATGGGTGTGGGAGAAAAGGAAAGGATCCTGTAGATTCTTGGAGAGAGTTCGCTTGTCTTCATTGACAGACATTACCACAGAGGGACCCAATTCTCCTCTGGACCAGCCACTTAACTTTCCAAGCATCAGTCATTTCACCTCTAATATGCGGCAATTCACACCGACCTCAATGTTTGCACAAGGATGGAAAGAAATAAGGTAGGTGAAGGTTTAGCAGAATTCCAGGTACACAGTGAGTACTTAATACATTTATTGGGAACACATATTTAACAAACACCCACAGGTAGCGCTCAAAATAGAACACAGTCAAATCCCTGCTTTCGTGGAGCTTACGGGCATTGGGAGGTGGGCAACAACCAGATTAACCCATAGATATAACATGTCTGGTGAACATGTTACTGTATGAAACAATGAAAAGGAGGGTAAGCAGACAGTGTAATGACGATGTGTGTGTGTGGGGCGGGGGGGAGCAGGCTTGCAGATATGTGGGGGGGATGGGGGCTTTCCAAGGCCAGGGAACTCCTGGAGTAGGAAAACGTGCTGGGCTAGTTTGAGCGTCAAGAGGGACTCCAAAGGGTTCGAGTGGAAGGAGCTAGGGGAAGAGGGGAAGGAAGGAGGTGCCAGATCATGGCCTTGGTAAGGTCTTTGAATTTTTTTCTGAAGAAAAAAATGGAAAAAACAGTGAGCAGAGAAGTTGTGCTCTGATACACACTTGAGAAGTAGTATGTGGTAGCTGTTATCAAATGCTTTAACTATAAGGGATTTGATGCATACGAACAGAATATTGCCTTCTTTAACTGTTATCTGTGTTCACCTAGGCTGGCCTAGTTGAGGCAAATGAATAGCAGTTTCTATGGGTCAAAACTGGTGGGGCATCAGCAATTTCATAAGGTTCAACCCAGCTTTTTTGGATATAATCAGCGTGCCAGTATGAATGTGTTATGTTTCCCCAAATGCCATTATCTTTGATGTAATCTTGTGTGGGCAGACGTGTCAGTGTTAATTAGACTGAAGTTCTTTGAGTGTTTCCATGGAGATGTGCCCCACCCAACTGTGGGTGATGACTCTGATTGGATAATTTCCATGGAGGTGTTGGCCCACCCACTGGGTGGGTCTGAATTAAATCACTGGAGCACTATATAAGCTCAGACAGAAGGAGCGAGCTGCTACAGCCAAGAGGGACACTTTGAAGAAGGCACAGGAGCTGCAGATGAGAGACAGTTTGAAGACGACCATTGGAAGCAGACTCTTGCTCCGGAGAAGCTGAGAGAGGACAAACACCCCGAGAGCAACTGAGAGTGACATTTTTGAGGAAATGCAGCCTAGAGAGGAACGTCCTGGGAGAAAGCCATTTTGAAATCAGAACT
>PVKY010013890.1:0-10821 GCA_004027775.1 Bradypus variegatus | reverse complement strand
CTGCTAATGCTAAAAGTCTGGGACCCTATTTGTCTCTTGCAAGCAGCCCAGTCCACCTTTCATCCATTGTGTCTCTGTTCCCCAAGGAAATGAGATAAAAGCCCATATAAGTTTCCAGAATGAGGCACTGTTTTCTCCAGCCAAAAACTCTGTAATTTCTCATTAAACTGTCAATAGCAACATTGAAGATGGGCAGTTTCATCTGATGCCAGTTGTACCAGGAACAAATGTCATCTGTGGGGATTATACAGTGTGCAATTAGGAAACAAAGTGGTGACATTTGTACTATAAGTACAAAGTAGATAAAAGTATTTCTCTAGGGTGGCCCAAGTGTTTGTCTTACCTGGAATCAGACAAATGAATTCAACCAGTTCTAACCTATGAAAAGTTTTCCATGCCTCACAGAGGTTTGGGGGGGAGTTTTCAAAAAAATTAAATTTAATCTTTTCATTTTTCATTTAAAGTTTTAATTATGTTCATCCATCTCTTTGGCATTGATTGACTTTTTAAATATGAAAAGATGTTAACTGAAAAAGCAAGTAACAGAATAATGTGTATAATATACTAATATTAAAAAGGGAGCAAAAAAAAAAAGAAAACTCCCGTATGTTCACATGTGTGTGGGATATTCTTGAGAGGATACACAAAAAACTGGTTACGAGGGTGTCTTAGTTTTCCAGGCTATTATGACAAATACCACAAAATGGGTTGGCTTAAACAATAGGAATTTATTGGCCCCACAGTTTGAGGCTAGAGAAGTTCAAAATTGAGGTATGAGCAAGGTTAATGCCTTTTCCCTGAAGACTGTGGTGTTCTGGGGCCTGCTGGGGAAGCTTAGGTCCCTTAGCTTTTCTGTCACGTGGCAGAACACATGGCAATGTCCTCTCCTTTCTCTTCTGGGTTCCACTGATTTCTGGCTTCTGTCTCCTCCTGGGGCTTTCTCTGACTAAGTGAATTTCTTCCACTTATAAAGGACTCCAATAATCTGAATTAAGACCTACCCTCATTCAGTTGGCCACACCTTAACTAAATAACATCTTCAACAGATACTATTTACAATGAATCACACCCACAGGACGGTGGATCAAGACCAAGAACATGTCTAAATTGGGGTGCATAATTCAATCTTCCACAAAGGGTTTCCTTAGGAGAGCGAAACTGGGTGGCTGGTAGACACAGGAGGGAGAGAGAATTTCACTGTATATCCTTTTTGATTCTTTTGAATTTTGAACCATGTGAATGTATAACTTATTCAAAAAGTAAATTAATTAAATTTAAATAAAACATAAAATGAAATGAAATGGCAATAGTTTATGTCCTTGCTTGGCAAAAATTAAAAATTGGCAATTCTATGTCAGACTTCAAAACAAACAAAATTTTTTTTAATCTATAAAATTCCAAAGTCTGGGAACGATTTCAAAATACTTTTTTCAACAAGCCAATATTCAAGAAATGCATTCTCATTCAAATATAGCTAAAGAGGGCCATGGTGTCAGTTTGTCTCATCAGTAGTGATGTTGACTTTGACCATTTCATTAAGGTGGTGTCAGCCAGGCTTCTCCACTGCAAAGTTGCTCTTTTATCTTCTGTAATAATTAGTAATTTATGTGGAGACCTTGAGACTAGATAAATACCTTGTTCCTCATCAAACCTTCACTACTAGCTGCATCATTCCTTCTATACTTATTAATGTCCCATTCTAAGGAAGAGCTTCCCTTGGTTTGTCTGTTTAAATAATCTTTCGCTGTTATTTATGTTGATGCTTCTGTTGACTGAGATTTGGCCAATGGGAAATCCTTTTTTTTTTTTTTTTTTGACATGGACCACAAGGCCCTACAATTTAATCTCGTCTAACTGTTTCTCTGACTGCTGGAACTCTCTCTCTGCCATGCTTGTTCACTGAAATGTGGCTCTCCGTTCCTCAAACACACAGCCTCTTTACTGCCACAGGGCCTTTGCACTGGCCAACATCCCCCTCGAGCATTCTTCCCCCATCTTTCCAAGCCTGGCTCCTTCCATTCACGCAGGTGCCCCTTCTCTGACCTTCTCATCTCATTTAAGGATAATCTCACTCTCTCCCTGTCCCTCTCCTTATCTCTCTTGTATTTTCAACTGCTCCCTGTCCACTGGTCCCTTCCTAGGAGTATCTCAACGTGTTCTAATCTCCTCCACCTGATTTAAACCACAATGTAAACAAAACTCCTTCCCTTTCCTCTTCAGTTCCACCTTGCCCTCCCTTATGTCCCTATCTCTCATGTTTTCACAGCCAAACTTCTAGAAAACATTTTCTATACTGGCCCAACCTCCACTTCTTTTCCTCTAATTTGCAACTCAACCCACTGCAAGATGAGTTTACGCCCCACCACAAAACCTGAAATTCATGTTCTCTCACCAGGGCTGCAGCTAGCCCATACAATATCTTTGTGTGGACTAGAAAACAGTGTCCCTTCTACAGGACACTTGCTTCTCTATGTCAGAAAAAGATCGTCTTGAGCATACCAATCTGCAATGCTCATAATGTGCTTGTGTCTACTGGTGCTGTGCAGTGTACTACCTGCACAACCTTACATGGGGACTCTACCAGCACCTTCATTTCTGCTGACTTGAAAGACACGCTTCAGTCCTTTTCTTACTTGACCACTCTCAAAACATCCTTGTGACCACCTCCTTCTTGAAATGCTTTCTTCCTTTGGCAAGTTAATACCACACTTGATGGCCTCACTGCTCCCTTCTCACCCTTTCAGGCTTCTCTCATTTGGTTCTTCTCTTAAATATTAAGTCTATTTCAGGTCTGACCTGGTTTGTCTTCTTTTGTTACTTTACCGATTTCTCTGAGCAATCTCAATCACTTTGGTTCAACAAACATTTATTGAGCACTGCTCAGTGCCAGGCATTGCTCAAGGCTCTGGCCACTTGCAACTTGCAAGTACATGCTACCTACTTGCAAATGTCCCTATTTCAGATCCACATATCCAATTGCCTCCCTGAAATATGAACTTGAATACCAAAACTCAACATGTCCAGAACTGAGCTCATCATCCTTCTCTCCAGATCTATCTGGGTTCCCTGTTTTAGCAAATGATATTCATTCCATTGCCTAAGCCTGAAAGCTAGAATCATCCTAGACTCCTCCCTCTCTTCCACCCAAGAAAGTGGTAAGTCTTATTTTTCTGTGTCCCATATGTTTCGATTTTACCCACTTCTCCCCATCTTCATTATTACCTGTCTTAGTTTTCTGGGGCTGCCATAACAAAGTACCACAAACTAGGTGGCTTATCAAAAAGAAACTTATCATCTCACCGTTTTGGAGGCTTGAAGTTTGAAATGAAGGTGTTCAGCAGAGCCATGCTTCCTTCAAAGTCTTTAAGGAAGAATATGTTGCATGCTTCTTTCAGCTTCTGGCAGTTATCACCAATCCTTGGTATTCCTTGGCTTGTGGCAACACTCCGTCTCTGCCTCAGTTACAGGGTTGCCTTCTCACTCAGTCTGTCTCTCTCCAAATTCCCTCTCCTTTTAAGGATGCCTGTTATATTGGATTAGAGCTCACTTTAATCCAGTTTGGCCTCATCTTCACTAATAACATTTTCAAAGATCTTATTTCCAAATAGGAGTTGCAGGACCAGAATTAGGACTTGAACATGTCTTTTTGGGGGACACAATTCAACCCATATGTGATAGTTAGGTTCACGTGTCAATTTGGCCACGTGATGGTGCCAAGGTGTCTGGTCAAACAAGCATTGGCCTAACATTACTGCAAAGATATTTGTGGCTGTTTACTAAACTAGAAGGCTGGTTTATTAAATCATCAGTCAATTGATTGCATCTGTGGCTGATTACATCAACGAAGGGCTTATGCAATGAGATAATTCAGTCAGCCAGCCTCTCCTGGGGAATGCATTGAAGAACTTCACCAGAGTTGCTCCTCGCTGCCTGCCCTACGGAATTTGGATTCATGCATACCCAAAGTTGCGTGAGACACTTTTATAAAATCTCATATTTACAGATATCTCCTGTTTGGTTCTGTTTCCCTAGAGAACCCTAACTAATACACCAAAACACCCCCACACTGGTCTAGGTCTCCATTCTAGTCTAAGCCACAACCATCTCTCTTATAGACTACTGCAGCAGGCTCCTACCGAGCCTTTGTCCCATCTCTGCCCCTGGGAATTCCCCATGATGTAAGGCTGATTCTGTCAGCCTCCTGCCCCAAACCCTAGAATTGCTGCTTCAGCACTCAGGATTTAAGCTCTAATTCTTCAATATGTTTTACAAGGCCATTCATGACCAGGTACTTCCTCTACCTCTCTAGTTTCATTTCTATCTCCCTTTGCCCAATGTTCTCTCCCACTCATTTGTTCTTCCCTCCAGCCACACTGATCTTCTGCTATCTCCTAAACATGTTATTCTCTCTCTAGCCTACTGACCTTTGCCTGTGCTGCATCCTCTGACTTGTTTGCTCATTGGCTGCTCTCCCACTCCTTCACCTTGTCGATGGCACCTTTTTACTTAGGCTTCAACAGAGATCTTATTTTTCCAGGAAGACTTCCCTGAACTCCCAAATCTAAGGCAGAGATCTCTTTTTGGGGGGCTTCCATGGTAAACCAACAGCATTTATCAAACTATAGGGTAATTGACTGAGAGCTTTCCTCCAAAATGAAAGCAAATATTTGTTTAATATTTAATCCGCAGGACCTCGCACAGTGACTACTGCCACTTATAGGTACTGAGTAAGTAGATGTTGAATGACTGAATGGTTAGATGACCCAAGTGGTCTCAGAGTGGACTCTGAAATCCAACTCCTGGTCCTGACTCCCCACTGGACCTTGGGAGAGTCTTTTAATCTTGCTGTATACCAAGTTCCTCTTTTCTAACATGGTGATACAGTATAGATTGTGGCAGCTTTAAAAATGGTTCTCAAATTCATTCACACTTCTCCCACTGAGAGGTAGGATCTATGTCTCCACTCCTAGAATTTGGGCTCTGGGACCAAAAGTGATGGGACCAATTTTGGATTCAGTCTTAAGAAACGAGCAACTTCCATTTCACATCTCTTGGGAAGTTTGGTCTTGGAACCCAGGCACTGTGCCTTGGGGAAGCAGCTTCTGGAGAGGGCTATGTGGAAAAGACTTGGGCCTCTAGCCCTCAACCTCAGGTAATCTCCCAGCCAGCAGCCAATGCCAGCTTGCCAGCCATGTGAATGATCCATCCTAGAAGGCATCCTCCAGGTCCCACTGACATCTTGTGGAGTGAACCTTCCCCCTCTGGGTCCTGCCCAAATTAGATTCCTGACCTAAGTAAATGAGCATCGTTGTTGCAAGCCCCTAAGTTTTGGGGATGTTTGTTATGCAACAAGTGATAACCAGAACAGATTCTGATACCTGAACATGGAGTGCTGTTGCTGCCCTAACATGCAGCATTGGCTTTAGGACTAGGCAACAGGCAGAAGCTGGAAAGGCCTCCAAAGGGTGTTAAAGGCAGCCCAAGGGGACTGGAGGAGGCTGGTGGTGATAATGGAGACAAGGAAAATTTTACCTGGAGCTGGAGGGAAGGGGATCTTGGTTATGTAGGAAAGTTTGGCAATATTGTTGCCATTATGTCCTGTAATGTGGAAAATAAGAAATATACTTCGTGAACTTGGTGACCTAGCTAAGTAGATATCTGGGCAGTGTTTCAAAAGTGCTGCTTTGCTTCTTCTGGTTGCCTAGCAAATAATACCTCTTTTTACCATGTTCTATGCACACACTGGTCATGTTTTCAGAGACACTGTCATCATGCACTTCATATAGACCTGATGGGTTCTCTGGTTCTCAGAAGAGTTGGCACAATGAAACTGGTTAACCATTTGTCTTCCTGGCTGCTCTACCTCTCTTGGTGGAGGTAGAGTATAGAAGGGCAAACTTCTGAGGGACTGGCAGAAGACTGAGCATCTCAAAACTGGGAACCAGATCACTTGTTCTCACTGACTGGTTCATTTGGCTCTCATCATTCTTCTGTACTGTAGCTTCTCCACTTCCCCATGATTTTTATTCAATATATACACAAAATGTTTATAATAGATACAAACATCATAAATAACCAGCCCTCCCCTCTGTCGTAACCACTATCCTGCATTTTGTGTTTATCTTTCTCTTGTTTTCTTTTACAGTTTCACTATGTATGTATGTATTCCTAGTGACATATTTAATTTTGCTTGTTTCCAAACTAACAGAAATGGAAATCATAGCATATGCATTCTCCTGCAACTGGCTTTATTCTCTCAACCTTGTTCATGAGTTTCACCTATCTGTTTTTTGTCTTTATCTTTGCATCCAGTCTATAAAATAAGTGACTGTCTATTCTGGCATAATTTGTTGCACATCCAGGTGACCAGTAAATACCACAAGATCATACTTTGTGGAATATGTCCACAAGAATAGCCAGACAGCTCATGATCATGCAGGAGGAGCTGTAACCTTCAGAAATAGGAGTTTCCATAGGACATATAAAGATTTTAGGCAGTTTGTATAAATCTTTGCATTGCATATATACTACCTAAGTACATGCCTTCATTTTTTTGACAAACCCATTTTGAAATACAAACACAAAAATAAATTTAAAACAAGTTTGAAGAGCCATCTTTTGCATCATCCCTGTCTAGGTATCCATCCATTAGTACAAATATTTGAGAGCAAACCATCAGTTAGGGAATGGAGAGAATGTTTTGCCTCACCCCCTCCCTTTCAGCATTTCTCTTAAGTAAACATCAAAAGTAATGGAGATAAATCTTTCACATATGTAGAAGTGAAAACAAAAATAAAAGTTACTCTTTTGAGCACCAAATTAACAGGCCTAGGATTTTTCTAGTATTTTTCAGAAGTCTCCACTGATATTTTAATTCACTGGTTCTCAGTCTTGGCTGCCTTTTGCAATTACCTCTTGAGCTTCAAAAAGTTCTAATACCTGCATCTCACCTCCGAAGTTTCTGATGTAATTGGTCTGGGGTAAAACTTAGGCATGGAGATTTAAAAAATCTCCAGTAAACTGGCATGCAGCAAAGTTTGAGAACCACTGGTTTAAATGACTTCATCCTTCTCTGAAAATGTGCAGCCCTGCAAAGTGAATAAATAATATTCTCCTGGTCCCCAGAACAATTAAGTCACTGGGCAAAGAAAACGAGGAGGCAAGTCCTGACACCCCCACCCCAACCCGGGGCCCAGATCTCTTATCTTGACAGCTTGAACCGGTGTCAGCCCAGCCAAGTCCGGAAGCCCTCACAGGATCCAGATTCACTAAGAAGTTCAACGGTACCAGGCTGTGTCTTGTTTCTGAAAGTGAGGCAGAGGCTAAAAAGGCAGGTGTGGGCACTTCTAGTTCTAGCCAAGTTCTGGTCCACTAGAGTATAGGGTTAATCCGGGGGCCTCTCCCGACTCCAATCCGTACCGCAGCTCTTTCTGCGTGGGAAATAGGGCGGAGTGCATCCTCAAGGTCAGGAAGCGCAACTTGTGCGATGACCCGGCTGGGGCCACCGAGCTGTGGGACCCGTGGTCCGCCGGCGCCGCGCGGGAGGTGGGGTGGGGGGATGAGGACTACAAGTCCCGGCATACCTCGGGCAGGGGTGGGACAGCGCCGGAGCCAGGCCGAGGGTTCTTTCAGGGCCCGGTATGCGCAGTGTTTCTCGGGAGTCATGGGGCGGGTCCTCGCGGGCTGTCAGCTGTGACCGGCAGCGCCCGGGCTAGAGTGGCCGCGGCCATTGGTGGAGAGGAGGGCAAGGACGGGGCTGCCGAGAGCCGCTAAGGGCACGGCAGAGCAGGCGAAGGCAGGCGGCTGGCCGGGGAGGCAAGGCACGGCTGCTGCGTTCGGGTCTGGTCATGGCAGCGGCGCCCCTGAAAGTGTGCATCGTGGGATCCGGCAACTGGTGAGTGACGGAGCGAAGGCAGCGCGGGCTCCGCCTCCAGGAAGCCGCTCTCGGGGGCTGGCGAGGGCCGCGCGCCACCGCCGCGGCGTGGGCATCAGGCACTGCGCGCAGGGAGGTGGGGCGGGCGGCCTCTCGGCCCGGCTGGGCATTGCTTGTCCAGGGAGGCCGTGTCGAGGCACTCGCCCCACCCTGGGCTCGCGTGCCTGTGGAGGACAGCGCGGAGAGAGGGCACGCTGCACCCGTGGGCACCTGTCTGCGCCCTGGTCGCCGCGTGGCGGGCGCAGAGGCCACCTGCGCACCCTCGGGCATTTTGCGCAACAGCCTGCGGGCGTTTTCCGCTCTCCATGGCAAATCGCCTTGATCGAGGAATTGAAGGAGGCTCGAAAATTCCTTGCATTTTTTCGGTGGTGAGAAAACTGAGGCAAAGAGGGCTAAAGGGCTTTTGGATCCCGGGCGCGGGCAGTGCAGGTGCGGCTCTTCGAGGTGCCCGTCCCGCCTCCGCTTCTGATAAGTCCAATATTTTAGGAACGTTGTATCGGGAAGGAAATCTAAGTTGCAGCGAGCCCCGCTTCCAGAGTACTCCGAGGACTTTGGGAGTTCCCGTCTGGAGAGATGTTCGAGAAGCTTTGCTTTTCCGCTGGTCTTTATTTGATTTTAACATTTATAAAGCACGTTGTGCCAAGCGCTCCTCTAAAACCTTTAGGAACGTCAGCTCTTTGGTTCTCTTTATCAGACTTACACAGTGGGATTCTGTGGTGTGTAGGGTTGGATGTAGGAGCGAAGTGGGAAAAGGAGGCATAGGATAGCATCTGGTTTTTAAAATCTTTTTCCCATTGCTGTGTGCTATTTCTCCCATATCCTAGGGACTGATACAGAATAGTTAAGAGGGATGGCATCTTTTCAGTGCTTCTGTTTACCTGTGTTTTTCAATGACCTGACACTCATCATAGTTGAGACTTCTAGGAGTGCTGCAGCAGGGGGTACTTGTTATTAGTTTTACTTCTTTAAGACTGTCCAGAAACTTCCTCTTGGAGGAAACTTTACCTGCCTCACCATTTTTCCATCCCATCAAGGCCAGTGTCTTCTCCTTGTGCCCTTGTTGCCGACCTCTCTCACTGCCAGATAATTATGTATTTGATTATCTGTCTTCTCCCCTCGCTACTCACTCCTGACCAGCATCTACTCTAGTGCCTAGTATATGCTGCATAAATACCAAGTGAATGGCTGAAAACTAATTTTTTAAAATGTAATTATATTAGACTAGGTAATTCACATTTATAGTTTAAAAACCAAAAGGTAAAAATATCTATATACAGTGAAAAAAATGTCCCACACTTCAGGAACTTGGAGGAACTCCAGTGTTAGATTCTTCTGTCCTTTCTGGAGGAGTTTCCTGCAGATGAAAGTGAATGCTTACACATTCTTTTCCTCCTGTGCTCTGCATATACTACGGTGCTATGCACTTTTCTGTAAGATGCTTTTCTCGACCAACAATAGAATGTTCTGTACAACATTTAACGGAATTTCAGGGCTTCAGTTAGACTTTCAGGTTGGCTTTGATTCCAAGGTTATTTGCATGAAGATGTCAGCTGGCCTATTGGCCAGTAGGAAAAAGCATCTATTTAGCACATGTTCTTTTTTTTTTTTTTTTAATGCAATTTTATTGAGACACAATCACATAACATGCAGTCATTGCAAGCATACAATCAGTTCACCATATCGTCATATAGTTGTGCATTTATTATCACAATCAATCTTTGAACATTTTCATTACTCCAAAAAATAAAATAAAAATTAAAATTGAAAAGAACATTCAAAATATCCCATACCCTTCCTCCCCCCATTGTACATTTGCTTTTTGTTTGTTTTTTTTGAAATAAAAGAAAAAATTTTTCATTAATGAATAATTCAAGTGACATAATTTTACCATTACAATCAGTTGCCCCTGGGTACCCTCATATAGCTGTGCTTCCATCACCACACTTAATTTCTGTTCAATTTTTAGAAACTTTTCATTGCTCCAGACAAGAAATAAAGTGAAAGATGAAAAAAGAAAAGGAAACTCAAATTCTCCCCATCCCCAACAACCCCTCAATTGTTGACTCGTAGTGTTGGTATAGTCCATTTGTTACTGTCCATGAAAAAATGCTGAAATATTACTAACTGCAGTATACAGTCTGCAATAGGTATATATTTCCTCCCTATATACTCCTGTATTATTAACTTCCAATTGTATTGTTATATATTTGTTCTGGTTCATGGAAGTGATTTCCAATATTTGCACAGTTAATCATGGACTCTGACCACCACAGATTCAGTTTTATACATTCCCATTTTTCAATCTCCAACCTTCCCTCTGGTGACATATATGACCCTGAGCTTCCCCTTTCCACCTCATTTACACGCCATTCGGCACTGTTAGTCATTCTCACATCTTGCTACCGTCTGTTCATTTCCAAACATCCAAGTTCATCCTAGTTGAACATTCCGCTCATACTAAGCAACTGCTCCAGTCTAAAGCCTCATCCTATATCCTGGTACGTTATAGTTCATGTCTATGAGTTTACATATTATAATTAGTTCCTATCAGCAAGACCCTGCAATAATTGTCCTTATGTGTCTGGCTTATTTCACTCAGTATATTGCCCTCAAAGTTTTGTCATCACACATTTTTTTTTAATATGGTTTTGTTCACTCACCATACATTCCATCCTAAGTAAATAATCAATGGTTCTCTGTATGTTCATATATTTATGTGTTCACTACCTTCACCACTATCTATGTAAGGGCATCTACATTTCTTCCACAAGGCAGGAGGGAGAGTCATAGAAGGCAGAGAGGCAAAAGAAAGGAAAAAAAATGACAGCTGAGAAGCAGCAAAACGAAAAATAACCTTAAATCAAAGCAGAGTAAAGAATCAGACAATA
>PVKY010013889.1:0-10813 GCA_004027775.1 Bradypus variegatus | reverse complement strand
CTTCATCACCACTAGATCAGCCCTATCAGAAATGTTAAAAGGACTTCTCCAGGTTGGCAGGAAAGGACACTAGACAATTGACTAAAGCCACATGAAATAAAGATCTCTTGTAAAGATAATGACATGGGTAAATATAAGCACCAGTACTATTGTATTTGTAGTTTGTAACTCCAATTTTTACTTCCTACAGGATCTAAAAGGCAAATGCATAAAATGTAATGAGAGATCAGTGGTTTGGGACTCATAATGTGTAAACATGTAATTTGTGACAAGAACTACATAAAGGTGGTGGGTGGGGCAGGCAGGTATAGTAACATAGTTTATGTGTGCTACTACTGAAGGTTAAGTTGATATCAAAGTAAACCAGATTGTTACTGATTTAGGTTGTTAAATGTAAGCCCTTATAGTAACCACAAAGAAAATGCAAACTCATAGAGACAAAAAGTGAAGCACAGGTTACGAGGAGTGGGGGGCAGGAGCAATGAGGAGCTAATGCAAAATGAGTGTAGGGTTTCTGTTTGGGGTGAAGGGAAATTTCTAGTACTGGATGGTGGGGTTGATCACTGTGAATGTGATCAACCCCACTGAGTGGTGTGCTCGGGAAGGGTTGGGAAGGGAAAATTTATGTTCCTTAGATATTTCCATAATTAAGATATAAAGGTAAATTGAAGAGATAATGGCAACTACATGCAATACATGATCCTGAATGGGTTATGAGACTGGAGGAGAAAAGGCTCAAAAGGACTTTATTGGGACATAAGAAAAAATCAGAATATAAAATGTAAGCTTTATATCAATATTAAATTTCTTGAACTTGATAACCACACTTAAGGTGATTACACAAGTGAATATTCTTGTTCATGGGAAATATATGTGGATGTATTATGTGTTCAAGAATTATGATGTGTGCATCAGATATTCAGAAACCAGATATATATAGTAGGTAGGCAGATGATAGATGGATAGATAGATAGATAGATTGATTGATTTAGATGATAGAGAGAGATAACAGATAGATACAGATAACAGATAGATAAAATTATATGACCAGGGTGGGAAAATGTTAAAATTGGTGGATCTGCAGATCTGGGGCTGGGGGTTTGTTGGAGTTCTCTGTGTGGAGTTTGTACCCTTTGTGCAACTGTCTTATAAATTTGAAATTATTTCAAAATAAAAAGTTAAAAAATGTTTTAAAAATTTACAAATAAAATTATATTGTTAAAGAAAATATGAATTATATTTCTTGGAAACTGTATCTGTAGCATCACACTGTTCATTGTTTACTGTAATTCCGTTTATTACTTTGTCTTCCCTACTAGAAACTCCTTGAAGACAGAGACTGGGTTTTTGCTGTTGTGTACCTGGTACCTTGGCCCGTAGTAGGCACACAATAAATATTTTTGGACTGACTCAATGTATAAAATCTGATATATCTATGTCTGCTATGTCCAACAGGGTCTAATAGGGTATTGGCTAAATGATGGAAAAGAATTAGCACATAGTCTTTAAAAAATTGTATGGTGTCCAAGTATTTCATGACATGGGGAAATGTTTATTATTTTGTTAAGTCAAAAGAAAGCAGGTTTCATAACAATGTAACACATTAAAAAAATCTTATGGACTCCATGCCTACGATGTTTAAAAGAATAACCAACAATGTATATAGTGAGCATCTCTGAGCAGTGGCGTTATGGGGATTTTTAATTTTCTTCTGTGCTTTTTTGTATTTTCCAAAAATTTCTCTAGTGACCACATGCTACTTTTGTTACCAGAAGCAGCAGCACAAAATGCGATCTTTGTAAGCTGGTGTGTCTCTTTACACTGCTTTTGTGGTTTCCCAGCCTCTTGAGTTGATGCCTGGGGTCCTCCAAGGGGCATGGTGCCGTCACTGTTTTCCAAGGCGTGTGCAGTGCCCACGGTGCAGCTCAGGTCAGATGTCTGACCTTCTCTGCGATCCTTGGGCGAGTGCGGACCCCAGCAGACATGGCTCAGCCCCCACTGGCCCAGCAGCAGGACTTTCCCTTTATATCCCCCTACTCTCCACCCTGCCTTGGTTTCATTTTTTTGTTTTTCCCAGCCATTTCCCCTTTTACCCCCTTCTTCAACAAGTTATCCTTTCTCCAAGGTGGAGACTCTGTCCTTGGAGCTGTTAAGTCCCTGATGAATCCCTGTGGGTTTTATCACTGTGTCCCCCTTCATGGGGGACCCCACGTGGCTCCTCTCCACCCCTCCCCCCCATGCCTCTTCACCTTCAGCCCCATTGTTTCCCCTCATACGAATGCCAACACATGGGGCAGCTTGCAGGCAGGAAAGACCACAACATTGATCTTTCTTTAAAATGTATTCATTCAACAAGGATCCACTGCAGACGTGCCATCTTGGTGGCACTTTGCTGGTCTCCAGGGACACACAGCTTACATAAGAGAAGGACCTCACCCTTGAGGAGCCCATGGATGGGTATAGGAGTCAGACAAGGGGGTACAGGGTGGTGGGTATTGAGATGGGTTGCTCCTGAGCAGGGCACCTCACTGGGCAATGGAGGTCTTGGATGGCTTGGGGCAGGGGTTGGTCTGACACATCCTTGCTTGGTCTGGGGGCTGCTTCATTCCTTTCTCCTGCTGCCTTCCTTTCCTCCAGCATTTGGGTGATTATCTGATTAATGGCCATCTCTCCCAGCAAACCGTCACCTTCATGAGTGTGGGTTTGGTGCATCATTATATGCCCAGAATGTAGGGCAGTGCCCGACACACAACTTTTATTAAGGATCGTCACCATAATAGCAATAGTGCTGGGCACTAGTGTCTGCTGATCACCTATTATGTGCTATCCTTCCCCTGCATCAACTCATCTTCAGAACGAGGCTAGGAGGCAGCGCCTTTTCAGCTGAGAGGCCACGTGACGTGCCAAAGGACCTGCCCACGGCAGCAGGGCTGGAGGAGCAGTGCACTGGAGGCTCACCCCTCGGCACTGCAAGTATTGACTAAATGGTACTCACGGATCTCAGATCTTGCATAGTGACTTCGTGTTGTGAGCATTTTCTTCATTAAATTTTTTTGAAAACATCGTGTTTTAAAGGCTAAGTTATGTCAGCGACTTAGGTTGCTTTCAGCTTTTTGGTGTTCTATAGAGCTATTTTTAGCATCTTTGGGCCCAGCCTGTTTGAGGGTGAAGTCAGGACTCAGGCCTCCTCTGGCTGGGCGGGGAAGCTGCCTCTGCCCACAGCCTTATTCCAGATCACACAGGAGACGAGTTTCAGCAGAATTCACCGAGAGAGGGATGTGAGCAGGCAGAGATGATCATGGAGTTGGTCTCCAGCCAAGGGAGAGACAGAGGACTGTGCTGGATGCTGAAGACGATGAGTGAACATTGGGACAGGGCACGTGGCTTTCCAAGCTCTGCCCAGGAGCAACGCCCGAGTGTGGTGGGAGCCGGCCAGGCAGGGAAGGCTCAGGCTCCCAACCCAGGCCGGGCCTCACAGCCGTGGGACAGGCATTCCAGTTTTTCTAAGAAGCGCTTGGCAGGCCTGAGGGGAAGAGGTCGCCATGGAACTGATTTGTTTTCAGCTAGCAGTACTACACACTGGACTTGCTCTGATGTCCATGATCAATAATTATTGCAGAGCTCCTTCTGAATGCCAATTCGGAAATCAGGGGCTTTAACGAAGTTATCTCATTGAGTCCCCCAAAATACTGCTTCCATCCCCCATTTTTTTTACTCTCTTTTGTTTCTTTTTGAAATTTTACTTTATTTATTTATGTATTACAGAAGTTGCAGATTTACAGAAAAATCATGCCTAAAATGCAGAGTATCCATATAACCCCCCTATTATTAACAACTTGCATTAGTGTGGAGCATTTGTTACAATTCATGAAAAAACTTTTCTATAATTGTACTACTGACTGTAGTCCGTCTTTTATAAAAGGTATCACTGTATTGTACACAGTCCCCCATTTTTTAAATTCAGTTTTATTGAGATATACCCACATACCATATAATCATCTATGGTGTACAATCAACTGTTCACAGTACCACTATATAGTTGTGCATTCATCACCCCCATCTGTTTTTGAACATTTTCCTTATGCCAGAAAGAATAAGAATAAGAGTAAAAAATAAATGTTAAAAAGAACACCCAAGTCATCCCCACATCTCACCCTATCTTTCATTCAGTTTTTGTCCCCATTTTTTTACCCATCCATCCATACACTGGACAAAGGGACAGTTCCCCATTTCTAAGATGAGGAAACTGAGGCACGGAAAGGTCAAAATCCTAGCTGAATGCCAAACAGCTATGAATAGGCAAAGGCAGGCTTCTAATCCAGATCTTTCTGGTTTCAAAGCCCCATCTCTGGATTCTGAGGCCCAGCTCCCCTCCACCCAGCCAGCAAGCAGCCCCTCCAGCACCTAAACCCAGACTTTCTAAGGCTTTTCTCCAGGAGGAGCCCTACAGACAGCAACCATTGCAAATGGAGAAAGGAGCTGGAGGCACAGAGGATGACGAGACTCTTACAGAAAGAGAGAAGGACAAGGATTTAGGATTGGGCAGCAAGGTTTGGTTAATGTAAAAGATTCGCTTTACGTTGACAGTGAGTTGGTGCTAAGCACCTTAGCAGCGTGGGGCTGCATTTCTCACCTGGCAGATGGGGAAGACAGGGACGGAGGAGGGTCCCTCTCCTGGCTCAGTAAGTGTCAGGGGAGAAACAGAAACCCAGAACTTCCTACTCCAAGAGCTCAGCCTTTCTTGTCTGAAACTCTTTGCGCTTTGGTGTCTTCTGTAAAATGGAGCCCCTGCTTCATTGGGGCTATCTTCAGGGTTAGCGGGTGCAATGCTTAGAATAAAGTCTGGGATGGATTCGTACTGTGTCAATACTGGCTTCATAAACTTGCCATTTACAATATATTCCTTTGAGGGTAGGGGAAGTATCTTACTTCCGTCTCCTATATTTTAGTCATTTGTATATTACCTTCAAGGTTTTTGCTATGATGATTTATTTATAAATTATTTCCTTAAAACTTTACGATGATTATTCATTTAAAATGTTAGTATTTATTTAAAATGTTACTTCTTAAAATGCATTTAAAAGTATTGTTGTTTTCTTAAAATCTTTAAGCTGACTGACTTTTCAATTTAACGTGTACTTTATCCTCATTATAAGCAATACAATATCTGTAAAGTGATTTTTCTGAAAACCCACAACTTCTGTAATTAAATAATAAGAATAGGACATATTTCACAGGCTTGCGTTTTCAGTGAGGTAATCCATGTAAATTACTTCACACAGTGCCTAGAACACAGAATCTCTCAATAAATGCTGGCTACTGCTCTTTAAAAAAGTAATATAATCATTAAAAAATGCTATCAATTGTAACAAATGTTCCACACCAATAAAAGATGTTGGTGACAGGGTGGTGTATGGGAATCCTGTGTTTTATGCATGATTGTTCTGTAAACCCACAACTTCTGTAATTAAAGAAAAAAAACTTTTCTAATCTGTAAAAGTCCCAAGTTTGATGTATTTGTTATCTATTTTCCAACATCCATTCAAAATGAGCTATTTCCCATCCTTTTCTCCTGCAACTTTTATCAGTGTCTACTGATGTCTTATGTTAACGAAAATAGCATAATACATTTAAGAAGTGTTTCAAGGACTGAATTTGCAGAAACGGGAAAGGCAGGCTCTTAGGAGAACTGGCTTCTTTTGCAGCATCAGGTGTGCCTTTCCACCTGGAGGAGCTCTAAATGCTAGGAGGCGAGGGTGTAAGGGAGGTTACTGTTTAGAAAACGTCTTCTCTGACAAACCGTCCATCTCTGGCGGTTAAGCAAACCCCTCTTTGAAATTTGGTGCTGAATCCTTTTCCGGTTTGCTAATAATGCCATCATGCAAAATACCAGAAATAGACTGGCTTTTATAAAGGGGGTTTATTTGGTTACAAAGTTACAGTCTTAAGGTCATAAAGGTCCAAGGTAAGTCATCAACAATAGGGTATCTTCACTGGAGGATGGCCAATGGTGTCCGGAAAACCTCTGTTAGCTGGGAAGGCATGTGGCTAGTGTCTGCTTGCTTCCAGGTTGCATTTCAAAATGGTATTCTCCAAAGTGTCTCTAAGTTGCAGCTTCTTGGGGCAAACTCTGGGCTAGTACCCCCAAATCATCAGCAAAACTCTGCTTTCAACAGCCGTCTTCAAAATGTCTCTATAAGTTGTAGCAGCTCTCCAAATGTCACTCTCAGTTGCTCTGGGATCCCTCTGTCTGTGAACTCTTTTTATAGGATTCCAGTGAACTAATCAGGACCCACCCTGAATGGGTGGGGCTACATTTCCATGAAAACATTCAATCAAGAGGTTATACTCTAATCAATGTTGTCACAGTTGAGTGGGTCACATCTCCACAGAAACAATCAAAAGTCTCCAACCTAATCAACACTAATACTTCTGCCCCCATAAGACTGCTTTAAAGAATATGGCTTTTTCTGTGGGACATAATACATACAAACCAGCACAGATCCCTTTCTAGAAGGCCATAGTTCTCGTTGGGAACATGGAGACCTGGCTCAGGGCTCTGGAGAAGGAACACAAAGAGAAAAACCTCTACAGCTTCCAGACTGACTGATGCTTCTTTCATGTTGCTAAAATGTCACTCTTCTCTGTAAATGATTGCATGTTAGAGGCTTTTCCTGGCAAAAAGTTTCAAGAAAATACGATGACTCAAGTGAGACGTGCGACCAGGAGTTGCTAGGCACTGTTAGTCATTTTTGTAACTGTACTCTCACAGTACAGTTGTGCGATTTTGTTATCGCATCACTCATGCACCATTTCTACTAATGCAACCAAGTGGGCTGCTTTCCGCTACATAAATAAGTAAAGGCAAGGCAGAGCTAGGAGTTCTCTGTCATTTGGGACTCCGGCCATCATATGCAACTTTAAGCTTTTTGAAATGTTTAAGTTTAAATAAAAATACGGTTTTATCTTCTACTTTTGAAGGAGGGGAAGAAAGAGCAAAATGAGCACTGTCCTTTATTTGTGGGAACTGTGCCTTTCTTCAGCCCCTGTCCCATCTTAGTGTCCTCTGTAACCTGCTGGGTTACCCTGGGCAATCCAACTCAAAGATTCCTTCTAGCTTATAGAAGGGTCTAGGTCCTAATTCCCATTACCACAGTAAGCCAAATGAGCAATGAGGGAGAATTTCCTCAGGAGAGTTCTCCACTGGAGGAAACTACTGGAAGTGGAGGGGCTGAATCTGCAGAGGGTTAGGAACAGGTTCACAGCTGCCCTTTCCCAAGGCAGGCTCGGGCCAGGCTGGGGTGAGCAAATAACCCTCCCTATTCCCTAATTCCAGATCCTCTCTTCAGCCCTAAAGGATATACTTTGGCTCCAGTTGCCACCTACTCTTTAGGATGAAGGCAGAAAGCCCCTTAGAAAATGCAGAAGAAACATCTAGCTGTTTAGCACAACATGGAGAATGGAAAGGGGTTTGTGGGACCAGAAAGTTTGAATGAGGATTGGGTGGATCTGGAAAGACTCTGTCATCTGGAAGACACCGGGGGAGACTAGTATCTTCAGTAGGATGGCTTGGTCAGAGAGGGGAAGAGGATGGCTTGAAGGATGGAGAGGGACCCTTGGCTGCAAGGCTTGGAGCAGGAGTGCTATGGGGTCAGAAGCCAACTTGGTGCTCCCCACAACTCACCTGGTGAGTTCTGAGGAACTTTTGGCCTTTTGCCCTTGGCACGGGGTTGGAGATGTTTCTGAAGCTGTGGGGGGTGACATTTAGGAGTGTGGATGCTGGAGTAGGGAGGTCTGGGCTGGCGTGCAGGCTGTGCCCCTCGCTAGGACACCCATATCAGCTGCCGTCTGTGCAGGGTTGGGGGAGTGTGTGAGACCGTGCACACTGCAGCTCTGCTTACCTTGCCTACACCTGGGGCAAGGAAGGCTTCCCCAGGCCCGTGCCGCTGAGCCCTGGCTGGTGCCTGAGCCCCGGCCAGCCAGTTCCTGGTAAGCCCGGCAAAAGTCCCCACCAGTCCAGAATGATGAATAACAGCTTCGCAACAACAACAAGAAAAGCAAAACCTCTGGTCAGGGGAAGAACAGGCCATTACTCATCTGAGGACTCTGGGGCCTCTCCTGCCTGCCATGGCTTCTCCCACTGGGCTCACGTCCCGACTCCTCAGCCCCCCAGCCTGGGCATGAGCCCCCCAGGCCCTTGCCTGTAGATGAAGCACCCCCAGGTCCAGGGACCCTTGATTCTTCCCTGGTTGCTGGCACCCTCCCCCACCAGCCTTCTGAGTTCAGCTCAGACTGGGGGGAGGCACTTGGAATTCTGTTGAGCTTTCCCAAGCCATGGATTCCCCAGGCTGTTTCCGTTCTCTGCTGCCTGTTTCCCACAGGCATGGTGGGAAACCCTCAGACTGACCGGTCTGGAGTCTGGGGGGCAGCAGGGGCCGGGGGATGTTGCAGCCTGCATTGGGGGAGGGGTATAGTGGAGAATGGCTGAAAAGACCAAGGACTGTGGGAGGGGCAAAGGAATGGGGGTCCTGGGTCCGAGAGGTGGGGGTGCAGGGTGGCCTGAGCAGGTCTGGGCTTTCAGATCTGAGGCCGTGGAAGGTCTGAGAGGGTCACACTTCACTGCTTGCATGCAAGAAGGAGACAGGGATGGCTGCAATGTGGGGCTTCCTGTGAGTGAAGCCTTGGTTTTCTCTGTGGTAGGAGGCAGCCATTGGGCTCTGTCCGGTGTGACTGTCTGCGTGCCCATGTGTTGAGGGGGTTGCAGGTGTGAGAGGGGAAGGAGCAGACAGCCAAATGGAGTGCCCTGCATTTGGAGGCTTGGCACCACTGTGCTACAGTACATCTTCTGCCTCCTCTCCTGACCCAGCAGTAGGGGCAGCCCTGGGGCCGGGGGCAGCAGCCAGCTGGGTGCCTCCTGCTGGCTTGCTGAAGTTTCAGTAGTCGTTAAATAAAGCCATTATTGAAAATTAAATTACAAAAACTTAAATTACATTTCAAAAAATAACGAATGCTTAAAATACTCACTGCTTCCTAATTATTTTAGTATATGTTCCCATTATCTATGCCTTGGGGATTGTTTATATCTATTGCATCCACATGGTGGAAACTGTACATAACAGTGTGCTACAGGGCACATTTCCACAGCTCTGTGCTCAGTGCATCACAGTGGCAGGTGGCAGTATTTTCACCATAGAAATTGGTCAACCCCACAATTCAGGGCTACCCCACCCCACCCAGATGATTGTTCAAACATTTCCCAGCATACCGGATGAAGTTTGGTTTGCTCTTTCTCTCCCCATTCCTCCCACTTCTGGTTTTAGCCGCTTTGGAGTATTGGGGTGAGAAGGAAAGAAGAGGCAGAAAGGGACGAGGTTCCCCTGCTTCCCTGGTGATATGAGAGCCCTTTCTGGGGAACTCTGACTGGCTGGAGGGTCCACACATGGCTTCTCTTGAAGTGCATGAGGGAGTTCTAGGTAAGGAGCAGGGAGAGTCACAGAGGACCTGTGTTTATGAGTTGAGAGGGAGGATTCTTGGGTTCTGGGGTGCAGAAGGAGATTTCTTGGGCGGCAGCTCCCATACCTGCCCACCCAGCCCAAACCTCTTGTCCTGGGGCCGTCGTCACCTGCCTGGCTACTCTGCTACGTCCATTTGGCTCACAGCCATATATCCATGCCATCTGGGCTCACTTGCCCTCCTTCTCTAGTCCTCCTTCCCCACTTTGCTAAGTTAATGACCAAGGAAATGAGACTGCAAGCTCCTTCTTGCAAGCTTCTTCATTCTCTCTGCACCAGTGTCTTGGAGCACCCCTCTTGTGGCTGTGGCATAGGAGGGATGCCCCCACCCTGCCTTGGGAGTCAAAGAGAGCCCCAGGGCTCTCTCCCCTGGGGTCTGTGGACAGCTCCAAGCCTCCCTCCCGTGAGCCACGGGCTTCCACAGCCTGGAGGAGGCAGTCTTGATATGGGTAGGAAGAGCTGCTTGATCTGAGTGCGTCTCCCCTAACGGTTTTCAAATTTCTTGCAAGTGTGGGGTTCTTCTTGTCTCTTTGTCTCAGCTTTAGGTCACACAGGCAATTCCTGAGCAACAGAGAGCATCTCCTTCAGCATCCTGGTAGCCACAAACAGATGCCAACTTAGCAGAGGAGCAAGTTGGGTTTGCTCTGGTGGAAAACCCGTTTGATGCCCTGCTCCGTGCTCGCTGAGGGGACAGAAAGCCGCGAGCATGTGAGCCCTGAGCAGCAGTGTCCTGCAGCGACCTCCGATGGCACTGGATGAGTTGAGACTACTAGCAGTGTGTCCCATGTCCGTGGAGGTGGAACACTTGTAAGAAGGGCCTGTCATGGCTGGCTCTTGCTTCCAGAGCTCATAAACAGAGAAGCTTTGCCCACAGCCAGCATGTAGGAAAACCAGTCTCCAAGGGGGCGCCTGCATTCCCCTGGGGTACCCATGTGGTCACTTCTTTGCTCTGCCATGGGCAGGAGCTCTCATCAAAAACCACCCTGAAGCCAGGATGCAGTGTCCGTGCACCCTTCCATTTACACTATTGGTTTTGAAGCAAGAAACCTTGAACTTTTTAAAGAGAAGCTGCCTGTTTCATACATGGCTTGGAGAGGGCCTTCATCTTGAATCAGAAAGGTACTAGGGCGACCCCCTTGGGCATGCGGGCACTGGCTGCTCTGAGGAAAGAGATAAGAGGACTTCTGGTTTACGGGCCGCTTCTCCCCACCCACCCCTAGGTGCTGTAGGGGTGTGACCTTGACACATGGGCCAAGGCACTTCCTGGGGGCAAAGAGCTGACCTCATCTGCTGAGGTTCAA
>PVKY010013888.1:0-10813 GCA_004027775.1 Bradypus variegatus | reverse complement strand
CCAGCACACAGCAAGTATTTAAGAAATGCTGACTATTTTTTCTAAGAAGGAAAAGTTTAGCTAGTCTATACATTTTATAGGTCAACCTTGGTACTGAAAATAACTCGTCACTATATTCTGAATATGCTACTTTTGGTTTATATACTTATGATTTCTAAATTAACCTTCTCTTAATTGATTATTTGGGGACTGAAGGGATAGTTAATATTCTCCAGGATACTCAGTCCTCTGCATCTTGCTTGACTCATTCTCTTCCTAGAAAATCTCATCCACTTTTTGGTTTTAGCCATCTACGCATTCTCTCAATTAATCATCTATTGATTATTAATCACCGTGCTATATGTGCAATATTGCTAAGCCCCTTATATCCATGTGCTCACTTCCACTTGGATGCCCAATGCATCTGAAACTCAAATGTCCAAAACTTGACTTTCCATCTTTCTCTCAAAACAAGTTCTCCGCCATCTCCTTTCTTGGTCAATGGCTCCACCAACCTCCACAGCTGGAATCAGTCTAGACTCCCTCTCCCTGCCTCACTCTCCACTTCCAACTGGTCCCCAATTCCTGTTGATTCCAGGTCTGAGACGGTTCTCCCATCTGAACTTCTTCTCCATTTATAACTCAGGACTCAGTGTCTTCTCCGGAACACAGTAGCAGCCTCCAATGTGGTCTCATCACATCCATCTTCTGAAATATAATTCTGAATCTACCACTTTCCTGTTTAAAAACTTCAAAGATTTTTAAAACCTTCAGGAAAAAGTCCCTGATTCTTGTCTGGGAAGGCTCACCGTGGTCTGGCCCCTGCCCACCTATCCAGCTCCATCAATTGCCATTTTTCAACAACCCCCCTTCACATCAGATGCTACAACCTACTTGCAATTCTCCAAAATAACCCCTGCCTTCCCACACCTTCCACGCCTTTGAATGTGTTGTTCCTTCTGCTCACGATAACCCCCGCTCCTCGGTTGCTGAGCTAACAATCATCAACCTTCATAACTTCGAATCCCAGACCCCCCCCCCCCACTCCTGGCCTTTTCTGGTGTCTCTTCCCCCAGTTGGGATCAGAGAACCTTCCTCTGTGCTCCTTCCAACATGCTCCTATTATAATAAATGGGACACAGAAGTGTCATTTGTTTCTCTCTCCCCCTCCTTATCTCCTCACAGCCAGATGGTCACCCCCTTGAGGGTACAGGTCATGTCTCTTATTTATGTCTGATATCATACACACTTTGAGGACAAACATCAAGAAAAAATAAAGTTTGTGCAACTATGATGATGCCAAGGATTTCTGGAAACAAATGTTTTATGCATACCAGGGGAATAATTATAATTATAATAACAATATCACCTGTTTTTAAGTGCTTAATATGACAAACACTTTATATGCATAGCTTATTTAATCCTTACAACCACCCTATGACTATGTACTATTCTTGTTCTCCTTTACTGGGGATGAGGCAAATGAGGCACAAAGAACACACACGCACACACACACCACACACACAGGGCTTTGGAGTCAGTAAAGACAGGGGTTCCTAACCCAGCCCTGTTATTGGCCATCTTTGTCATCTTGAAATGATTCACTTAGTCTCAGTCTCCTTATCTCTGGAATGGGAAGAGATTTGTTGTGAGAATTAAAAATACTGTTTGTCAAATTATTGGCACATAGTAGGAACTCAATATTAATGCCTCCTTCTCCAAATAATGACCTTTCAATACTTGCCCAAGCTCTTAACCATTATTCAGGAATATTATGAAATTATTAAAGTGAATAAATTCAGCTCTGGTTGGCTGGGATTTGGACACGTTAATATGGTTCCACGGATCCAAGCTTGGCTTATCCAGCCCTGAGCCTCCCTCCCCTTCCTTGACTCCCCCCCCCACCCCATCTATCACCTGCCCCCTCCACACCAGCTCCACAGATAAGAAGGGAAGAGTGACGTGGGGTGGCGTTAGGAGGAGTGTGATACACACCATTTACATGATAACTTTAGAAAGCCAAAAGCTGAGTTGTTTGGTTTTGAGGCTGTAAAGCAAATGTGAAAGTATTGCATGTGTAATTCTATCAACCACATCCAAAAGGCAGTGTCCAAACTTAGAGATTTGATGTACGTGGGGATTTGCCGGGATGGCATGAGAACTGCAACGTGCTCTCCTGGAGACGCTGAAGCCTTCTTCCTACCTGGGCCTGCCCTCCTTCCCCAGCCTTCCCAGCCCCTCCGGAGCTCCTCACTGAGGAATACATTGACATTTCAAAACATACTGATTACAAGAGCAGACCAGGTTTGGGCAGAGGAAGAGGGAGAACCAGATTGATTTTATTATTTGTGGGAGAAAAAAAGAATAAACAAAGGTGCTTTTGTTTGGAGGACAAAGCCAAAATTATTGGTCGAATGGGGCTGAATTAAGCACTTAAAGTTCAGTCTCTCCATAGTGCTGACAACACAGGTGGAAATCAATATGGAAACAATTTGCACCGTGGGGAACCCGGGCTCTGGTTATTCATGACTAATTATATCAAGTTTTTCTGCAAAATTGGGTTAGTTCTCTTAAAGGTTGCAATACAGCGGGGTTCTTTGGCAATGTCACATCCAGGCCTGGGACAAGGAACTGGTTCCCAGACCAGCCAGGACCAAGGCTCAGGAAACAAAACTCCCAGAGGCCTCTGCTCGGCAAAGCCCACTTCGCAGTTCACTGCTGGGAAGCCAAGATGGAGGGAGCCCAAATTTTTTTATGAACGTCAACACAGAGCTGCTATTTAACCAGGCATGTGAGTATAGACATTCAAGGTATTAAAATACTGAAATCCTTCCAAACCAGTTGGTTGACAGTCACTCCCGGAACTCCCAAAGCCCCATGATGCAGGAACTAAAAGGGTTAACATTGCGGGCAGAAAGGGGTATCCAAGACCCGCCCCAGCAACCATTCTGATTAGTCTGTGCTCACGCCCGATGGGTGGTCAAATATTTTGAGGATGACCCTACCCATAGACAACAACTTTCTCTCTTTTGAAGAAGGGTGATATTCATCGTATGTGATGTTTATTTAAATGTTAGGTGTTTGGGAGATATTCCCATGTCAGCACATATATATTTATCTCATTCTTTTCAAGATCTATATGGCACTCAATAGTATGCATGTACCATAATTTAACCACTCACTTACTGGTGGACATTTAGGTTACTTCCATGTTTTCATGGCTACAAACAATGCCGCGAACATTTCTACAGGATGGTGTCCAACAAGTGCAACTGCTGGATCAAAGGAGACGTGTGTTTTGATTTTGACAGACCTTGACAAAGTAGTTACACTTCCTTTTATATGTGAATGATGGAGGCATGTGCCTCCTTTTATTTGATGGTTTGCCAGAAAGTAGACTTCCTCAAAGAGGTCTCTGGTCAACTCTGGAAGGAGTGCTTTACATGTTCCCCCAAACCTATCTGCATTTACCAGAGTCCTGCTCTGTGATGCTGAGAGAAGCTTTATTGTTGCTTCTAGACAACAGATTATTCCAAGTTCCCCAGATGCCCAAAGCTTCTGGTCCATTGTGTTGCCTGAGAATAGCAAGCCTCCTTGCGAAGTCTGGGCGAAGAATATAAGACCCAACCCTGTGTCATCAATCGCCACTCAGGCCCTGAACAGCTCCAGAGTCATATAAAGTCCCTCTGAGAGTGCTGCCATTTCTGACCACACTGCTTGCCCAGGATGTCACCAGGTCTCCCAGAAAAACCAACTGTCAGTCTCTGCCCCTCTAATCACCAGACCTCAAACCCAGCACAGAGGGATAAATGGAAAATAAATGCTATTATCTTCCCTGTCTCCTTCCCTCCCCTAACAAGAGCTCCAGAGCTTGAGACAGGAAGAAGAGATGGAAGTACTGGCCACAAAGAAAGCAGCTAGACCTCCAGCTCACTCAGCCAAAAATGTCCACGCATTTTTATTCATTCCACAAAGGACTGGAGGCAGCTTCCAAGAATGTACACAATAAAATAAAATTGAAAATGTAATTAAAAGATAAATCCAGGAAAAATATATATGGGACAGGCAGCGAAGACCAAGGGGAAATACACGTATACAATCCATTAGGTTCTGCACAGTTTTAGGCATTTGTACTCCAGCTGGGCTCTAAACTTCCTAGTGCCAGGAGCAAATAAAGAAAGAAAGAAATAGGGGGTGGGGATTAGAGTCAGTTTCCAGATCCACAATGGCCATGAAAAGGATTCCCACATTTTGACTTTAAGAATGATCATGGAGAGGGAAATAGGAAATAAACAAGGCACGACTCTCGATTTCCTGGAACGGTTCTGATTCTCCTGCGAGCACAGGCCCCAGCAGCTGCGAATTCGGCCGGGCCATCTCTCCAACCAGACAAGCCCTTTCCAAGCCGACGTGACGCTCGGTGCCCAAGCTCAGCCCTGATCTCCACCCTGCACAGGCTGCCTCTTCGCCACCCCCCGCCCCAGGGTCCTGCCCAACCCGCACGAAAACCCGGCGCCCGAAATCCTCACCCACGGTCCTGCCAGGCTCCTGGAAATCTGCATGGCTCTGCAGCAACGGGAGCCCTTCTCCTCCTCTCGCCACCTGGATACAGAGGTGCCTTTCCTGATCTCCTTTGAATCCTCCCTCTACACTCACACACACACACACACACACACACAAACACTCACACCAGTATAAGGTTGAAAGTCATTCTTCTCTGCCTATGCCACAGACCACAGACAGTACTTTTAGCCTCTTCCTTTTTTTTTTTGTTTTTACTTAGTTGGCAACAGTTAAACATTAGGAAATTTCACATAAAATCCAGATTTCTTGCTTTAAAAAAAAAAAAGCAAGCAATATGGCATCTCCCCACCTCTGGAGCTGGTTAACAGTTGACTCTGTCAACAGAGAAAGGCCCCTCCAATTTGCCACAGTCCTCACCACTCCCTATTGCTTTACTCCCAGCTCACTGAGCTCAAAAATCACTCACACTCACAACCCCAGTGTAGGCAACAAAAATTCAAACTTCTCTCTTAAAAAGAAATAAAGATTAAAAAACAATGAAGTGAGCAAAATTGCACACACACACACACACGCCCCCCAAAAAACCCTGAGTTCTGACCCTTGACTTAGCTATCCGTTATCTGGATCCACAAAATGAAGGGTCAGACACCAAATGTCAAACTCCTTCCACCTCTGACAATGTCCTTTCTTCTGACTGACAGGAGACCCTGCTTTCCAGGTGGGAGAAGTTGTGGACATCTACGAGCCAACTGTGATTGAAGGGTCCGGAGAGGGGCTCTCTCTGACATAGTCATTTCACTTCATTTTTTGCTTTAAAGTTGTTATCGCACGGGTGCCCTCAACCGCCCAGGGTCTGGCCAGCATGTTAGGCTGGTGTAGCTACAAAAATGAACTGCAGGCTTAGAGGCAGCGGTAGATTAGCTTTGCAAAGAGAAACAAAAACAAAACAGTGACCAGAAACATTAAAAAAGCCTCTGCTTTTCCTCACAATAAATTATTGGGTAAAACCATTAAGTTTACCAGAGGCAGCGTGGAGCCCAAGGCGGGTCCCGAAGCAAGCGCCTTCAGGCAGGGCGCGCGCCATCAAGGCGTTCTCCGAGCGCCCTCTAGGAGCCGAGGGAGGAACTGCAGGCGCAGAGGGCTTGCGCTCCGCCCAGGGGGTCCCGCACCCCCGTGTCTCTGCAGGCTCCTTGCCCTCCAGGATCCCTTCTCCCATTGTCCTGAAGACCCCATGAAAGGCCATGCGCTGCGGAGTCAAGCCTGTCACTTAACGAGCTGTGGAGCCTTGGGTAATTATCTGCAAAATGGGGATAAGGACGCCTGACTTGTTGAATGCCTGGAGGATTAAGTAAGAAAAACTACATAATCTGGCATATTACATGGAGCCAGTAAACCAAGTAAACATAAATTTACTTGGTCCACAGACAAGTAACTCCGGGCCGTGCTTGCTCATCTGTATAACAGGGATGGGAACCTCAGGGGTTGTGGAAGTGAACACAACCTAACAGGAAGGTTGACGCCTGGCACACTGTTAATAACGGGGAGCCAAGGAGACCATAAATCGGCCCTTCAGGCCTGGAGGTGATCCAAATACAAGAGACAGTTATAAAGACAAATAAAGCAGTCTCTTACGAGCAAGTCAAATGTAAATAATCATACAAGATGATAAATTAGAGACATGAACAGGGTGCATGTCACTGTAGCTTTCCAGGCTATATCAATTACCTCACTTAATCCCCTTAGGAACCCTGCAACAAAGGACTGACAGCCCCAACTCACAGTCAGAACCATAGAGAGGACAGGGGAGCCACAGAGAGGAGAAGGGGCTGTACCCCGGACTCCTGCTGTCCCTGACCCCACCTCTTCTCTGCTCTATTCCATGTCTGACCCATCCTTCATCTTCTCCCCGCAAACGGCATTCCCATCTCAGTCGTTGAAATAGAACAAATTCATATTTTGACTCTTCTCTCTCTTCCTCTCTCTCCTCTCCCCTGACCCCATCACCTCCTCAGCCTGAAGTCTAATCTATCCCAAGTTCTCACGTCCCTTCTGTCCACTCCTCTCTCCACTTCCCTGCCATCCCTCCCCAGTCAAATCTGCCTGTCTCTCTGGGCTCTCTGCCTTCCGGCCCTTCTCTCTGCGATCCATCCTGCAGAGGCTCCCAGGAGAGCCTCACCCTATTAGCAGGTCCAGCTGCAAGCCCAACCCTCTTAGGCTACTAACCTTCCCTTTCCCCACTACACTAACCCACAAGGACTCTGCTTTCCCTCAACACAGAGTTCATAACTCTGCCTAGAATCGCCTGGGGGAGCGTTCGGACATACTGTTCATCAATAAGCACATGAAAAGATGTCAACATCATTAGCCATCCAGAAAACGCAAACCAAAACCACAATGAGATACTACTTCACACCCATGAGGATGGCTACAATCAAAAAGACAGATAGTAACAAGTGTTGATGACAATGTGGAGAAAGTCGAACCCTTGTGCATTGCTGGTGGAAATGTGAAATGGTATAGTCACTTTGAAAATCAATGTGACAGTTCTTCAAAAAGCTAAACATAGCATTGTCAGTTGCCCCAGCAATTCCATGCCTAGGTATATAGCCAAGAGAAGTGAAAACAAAACTAATATACAAATTTGTCCACACAAAAACTAATATACAAATGTCCATAGCAGTATCATTTAAAGGAGCCAAAAAGTAGAAACAACACAAATGTCCATCAACTGATGAATGGAAAGACAAAGTGTGATGTATCCATATAATGAAATATTTGGCTATAATAAGAAGTACTGATACATATTGCAACATGGATGAACCTTGAAAACATTATGCTAAATGAAAGAAACCAGAGCACATATTATACAATTCTGTTACTTGAAATGCCCAGAATAAGCAACTCTGTGGACACAGAAAGTAAATCAGTGGTTGCCTGGGGCTGAGAAGATTGGGAAGAAATTGGGAGTAAATGCTAATAGGCACAGGGTTTCTTTATGGAGTGATGAAAATGTTCAAAAGTTGATTATGGTGATGATTGCATGACTTTGTAAATGTACTAAAAACACTGGATTATACACTTTAAATGGGTGAATGGTATGGGATGTGAATTATATATCTCAATAAAGCTGATATATTACAGAGAAGAAACCTTGTACCCCCACTATCTCCTTATTCTGTTTTACTTTTCTTCCTATTATTTAAAGTATTTTATTTGCTTATTTCTAGCACCAAAATAAAGGTAATATTAATGAGGCTTTGGCTTATTCACTTCTGTATCCCGAGTACCTTGAAAAGTGCCTGGCACAAAATGGTGCTAAATAAATGGGTACCAATGAATGAATATAGGAGTAGGCGGATGCTTAATAAAAGAATGAGCAATAAAGAAAATATTGTTGTCAGCACCCCAGCTCTAGAGATTCAGATAAAGGTGGGGTGAGGGAGGACCTTGACTTAGGTCATGGTTCAGACTCCCCAGGTGATTCCCAGGTGCAATCCGAGACTGGGAACCCTGTCTTGGGCCAGGCATCATTGGCAAACCTGACCCCATCACATCACTGCTTGCAGTGCCTCAGTAGCTCACCGAGGCCTCTAGCGGCATTCACAAAGTCAAATAAAATGACCCAGCTTGAGGACTCAAAGTCTGGGGTCACCTGCATCAGAATCATCAAAGGTGCATCTTAAAAAAATCAGATTCACACCAGTGTTCACAGCTGCATTATTCACAACAGTCAAAAGGCATCTGCCAACAGATGAATGGATAAGCAAACACATGGAATACTATTCAGCCATATGGAAGAATGAAGTTACGAGACGTGCTGCAGCATGAAAGAACCCTGAAAACCTTGTGCTCCGTGAAATCAGCAATGCACATAAGGGCAAACATTGTACAATATCCCTTATACGAGATGACAAGAAATAGCAAATTTGCAGAGATAGACAGTCCATTAGAGGTTACCGGGGGATGGGTGCAGGGGAGAAGGGGAAGTGTTTGTTAAAAATAAATAGAAAGAAAAGTCAGAATCTTGGGCTCCATTCTTGACATCCTGGATTAAAATGCCTAGATTGGGACCCAGGAGCTGCATGTTTGAGCGTCCCTGGTCAGATCCACCCTGCAGGTTGAAAAGTGCTCCCCACAGAATCAAATTCACCCAATGACTGTGGCACAGCCAACCAGGCCATACCTCTAGGGCCTGGCTGCTTCCTGGTCTCCAACTTCACTTCTCACTGACCCTGCCCAGCCCTTTGCAGCTTCACCCACACACGCTTCACCCTGTAACAGAAATGACCACTCCTTTCCCTTTCACTTCACTCGTTCAACCCCACCTCCCAGCCTCCACCTAAGTGTCCACCTAAGGTTTTCCCTGGCTTAGGTGGCTATTCTGGGCTCCCAGGCCTCATAATTGTACTTACTAGAGCCCAGTGGTTGCCAATGAGTCTGGCCATGTCTGGAGATATGTTTGGTTGTGACAACCTGAGGTGGGGGGTGCTCCTGAATCTAGTGGGTAGAGGCCAGGGATGCTGCTAAACATCCTGCAATGCACAGGACAACCCCACCACCATCACCACCACACAGAGATTGATCTGGTCAGAACGTCACTAGCACCAAGGTTGAGAAATCTCACTATACTCTACTGTCACGTGAGCTCATTGAGGGTAGGGAACATGCAAGACTCACTTGAGTAACCTCAGTACCAGGTACAGAGCCTGGCACATGGTAGATGCTCAGTAAATGTTAGCAGAGTAATTATCCATATCCCTCATATGGCATTTAATGTGTCCTTTCATACCTCCCCCTTATTCCAGAAAGGATTCTGTAGATGATAACAAAAACCTATGCAATGCAACAGAATAAAATAAGTCAGGATATCATAGAAGAAGATAAAACAAAACTGGAGGTAAGCATTAGTTGAGGAAAGGGTCATTGACGATGGAGATCAGGAGAGCATCAGGAAAGCTGATTATGGTCATTAGGTAGAGATGAGCTTAAATTTGACTCTGAGCTTCCTGTTGGCCATAGCAAAGAAGGAAACATGAGATTCATGGTATCCATCCAATAAAAAACATCCCAGTTTAAAAACTACATGATCATCTCAATTGACATAAGAAAGGCATTTGACAAAATCAAGCATCCTTTCTCGATAAAAACACCTCAAGATACGGGAATAGAAGGAAGTTTTCTCAACATGATTCAGGGTGTATAGTAAAACCCCAAATCTAACATTGTACTAAGCTTTCTATATAAGATCTGGAACAAGACAAGGATCCCACTGACACCATTATTATTCAACATTTTGCTAGAAGTTCTAACGAGCAGTTAGGCAAGCAAAAGAAAGAAAAGGCATCCAAATAGGAAAGGAAGAAGTAAAACTATAACTATCTGAAGATGACATAATCCTATAAATAAAATCCTGAAAAGTCTACAACTAAGCCACTAGAGTTAATAAATGAGTTCAGCAAAGTGGCAGGATACAAAATCAACATGCAAAAATCAGTTGTGTTTCTATACACTACTGATGAGCAACCTGAGGAGGAAATCAACAAAAAATTCCATTTACAATAGCAACTAAAAGAATCAAATATCTAGAAATAAATATAACCAAGGATATAAAGAACCTATACACAGAAAACTGAAAAACATTGCTGAAAGAAATCAAAGAAGATGTAAATAAATGGAAGGGCATTCTGTGTTCATGAATTGGAAGACTAAACATTATTAAGACTGCAATTATACCCAAATTGATTCACAGAGTCAATGCAATACCAATTAAAATTCCAACAGCCTACTTCGCAGAATTTGAAAAGCCAATTATCAAATTTCTTTGGAAGGGGAAGGGGCCCTGAATAGCTAAAAACATCTTGAAAAGGAAGATTGAGGCTGCAGGACTCATACTTCCTGACTTTAAAGCATATTACAAAGCTGCACTGGTTAAAACAGCATGGTACTGGCATAAAGATAGAAACACTGACCCATGAAGTTGAATTGAGAGTTCAGAAATAGACCCTAACATCCATAGCCTATTTGGCAAGGCTATCAAGTCCACCCAACTGGGACAGAGTAAAGTCTCTTCAATAAGTGGTGCTGGAAGAAATGGATATCCATACCGGATGAAAGAGGACCCCTATCTCACACTCTATATAAAAGTTAACTCAAAATGGAGCAAAGACCTGAATATAAGAACCAGGACCATAAAACTCCTAGAAGAAAATGTAGGAGATCCTGTGGTAGGAGGTGATTTTTTGACCTGACACCCAAAGCACAAGCAACAAAAGAAAAAAAAAAAAAAGTTAAATGGGACCTCCTCAAAATT
>PVKY010013887.1:0-10818 GCA_004027775.1 Bradypus variegatus | reverse complement strand
CACTTAAGACTCTATGGTACAATTTTTCAGGGAACTGGATGATTTATTCTCAAACACAATACAAAAAAGGAATCCCATTCACAGTACAACCCGAAAGGAAAATACCCAACAAAATGCAGGGTACCTGTGTAATTAAACTTACTGAGAGATCTAATCTAAACTTCAAGATTTCCCAAGTCAACAAAACTTCCAAAATACATTTTGTCAACTTTTGCATTTAGAAACAAGCAAAAATGAATTCTAATATCACAGCCCTTTTATGAAAGGAAGACCATTTTAACCTCCAAAGGAGTAGGGAGGGTAGAGTCTTGGACTTAAGGACAGTTCTTTAAAAGGAATGAATTCTGCTTTATAAGACAGTCACTGTGTTATCTTTCTTTTTTGCACGTTGCTGCTGGTTGGAGAACACATCAGTCTCAGCAGCGCCGCTTGGCCGACTGCCACGTGGGGGTCCCTGGGCTGCAAGGACACCTGAGTACGACACAGGGCACAGTCCTGACTGAAGAGATTGACCATTGCCAAGTGCTACCTCTTCCCAAATTGATGTACTGGCTTAATGCAATGCCAATCAAGATCCCAATAGAAAGAGGGTGAATCTGGAGTTCACCTTCTAGAACAAACAAGAAAACATAGCTAAGAAAAAATAATTAGTAAGAGTATTTGGAAACTCTCCTTACTAGGAGATAAAACATAGACATTTAAAAATAACTGAAACTATGGTGATGGTAATTAGACTAGATAAATCGATCAATGGAACTAGCTAGATATCCTGAGGGAGGCTGGGCTGGGTCCCGGGACTCCAGGGTGAGCACAGGACTGTTGATGCTCTCAGACACCCAGAATCCCTGGGTTTCTTGAGGAGCTGAATCTGGGGGTGGCCATGTATCTCACACTCTCCCTCACGGATCCCCTTCTTATCCCCATGTTCCTGTTTCAACAGTCTCTTCTTGCCCCAGTCAATCCCCCTCTCTCTCTGGGAGGCAGCATGGGGAGAACAGTGCAGACTGGCTGTCAGGAGTCCTGAGGTCTGGTTCCCACTCTGACACTGACCCTCTGTGTGACATTGGTCAAACCCACTGGTCTTAACTTATATTGTTGGGAAAAAAGCCCAAACCTCTTTAGGGCTCTTTTCCCAACTATATAAGAATCCATTCTGCCCTACTAATCACACGCTACTGGACCAGGAAGGAAAAAGGATAAAAATTAATTAATTAATTAAAAACTGGGACAGAACTACTTTTAGAAATTGGACTTTGTTTAGGAAAATACCTCCATATCACTTTGAGGCTAAAGGAAGATCCCACTCCCACCTCAAAGGTATGAACAAGATGAACCAGCAGTGATTGGCAACCTTGGCTATATTAGAAACACTTGGGGGCTTTTAAAACACACCACTTCCCAGAGTATGCTCCCAGCCTGGCTGAGACTGGTTGGATCCTCTTTCCAGGTCCTGTTTGCTCTTCCTGACCACAAAGGAAGACTACATTTCCCAGCCTCCCTTGCAGTGATCTGGAACCATGTGACTAAGTTAGAGCCAATGGCAAGGCACAGGTGAGCCCAGCCCATAAAATCCCTGAGCTATCGCCTACACTCTCTTGCAGGTGGAGACCACTCATCAAAATGGCAGAAGCACAGGATGGACAGAGGCTGGATCCCTGAGTCACTGCTGAGAGTCACCCAACCTGCATGAGATGTGAAGTGGGAAAGAAATGAGTAATAAAGATGTCAAGTTGCTGAGATGCTGTGATTGATAATTATAGTGGTGAGCCTTTCCTGATTAATATACCCAGAACTTTAGATCTGATTGGCAGGACAGGAAGAAGACAGACAGCAGAGAACACAAGACATGTCGCTCCAAATTCCACCCCAGAATCAACTGTGTTGTGCTCCCCAGCTCTCAGGGCTCCCCGAACCACACTGTTCCGCAGCCATCCACCCAACCCCCAGCCCTACCCAACCCCAACCAAAGACAAAGAGCCCAGAAGCCTTTTCATTGACATTTAATTAAAGCAAAAGAAAGAAAACCAGAGGGAAAGCTCAAGAATTGAATGGCTGGGGAGGGAGAAGGGAAGGGCAATGGGGCTGGGACTGAGTGTGGGCAGTGGGGGGCAGGGTCCTCATTATCCTGAAGCCCCTCAAGGACGGAGTCCACAATGGGGGAGGGGGGAAAGAGAGTCACAGAGCCAATGCGGCGGGCCCACACCTGGTTCCTATCAGCCCCTGGCCCAGGTGAGCCGAGGACCCTGACAGCCTTCCTGCCCATCTGCTGGGTGCCTGGAATGGTCGCAGGGTAGGGAGCAGGCAGGGGAGTTGGGAGGCTGTTCAGATGGGGAAGGACTGAGAAGAGACAGGAGAGGAGGGGCCCAGCCCTCCCCCTGGGTGCCACGAGGAGCGACGGTGCCACAGCAGCATCAACACCAGGGATCTTCAGTGAAGAGCCAGGTGCCAGCTGCCCCACAAGGCACCCACTTGGCCTGGACACTGTCCAGGGTGACCTGTGCCCAGCTCCACCCCACCCCTGTCATGACAGTCTTTGGGGAAGGGCAGAGGGGGTGACTGTGACAGCAGATCCTTTTCTGCCTCTACTCCCAAGTCCTCTGAGTGAGGTGGGAACAGGCAAAGGAAAGCATGGCCTCAGGTCAGCAGGAAACACCCCGTTTTCCTCCCACTCCCAGTCCCTTCACAGACTGAGCACAAGGGCAATGCAAAGGAAAGCTGCATCAAGGATAAAAAGGACAGAGACTAAAGGGAAACGAAGAGTATAAAGATGTATAAAGTATATGCAGAGCTATGCAAATAAGATGGGAGCAGGCTTGCTCTTGACATCTTATTTGCATATCATATGCAAATGAGTCCTAATATAATAAATATATTTCTAACATTTGTAATAAATATTCTGTTTCCTCTCCCTCCCCCTCCCTAGGAAATGGGCACATAGTGGTTGAGTGGCCAGCTTTGGCTGACACTGCAGCGAAGACAGATGAGACACTCATAGAACTGGGAGGTACAGGGGCTGGGGAGAGGGTCCCCCTGGGAGGATGGAGCTCACCTCGGAAGAAGCTCAGAGAAGGGTGAGGGATGAGATGATTGAGAAAGTCTAGGACAGTGTTCTTTTCTTAAAAGGGATTCTCCTATTTTACAAAACTGCCCTCCCTAAACACTGGGGGCTGACATTTAGGGTGGGGGCACAATAGAAGAGGAGGGTTTGAGGAAGACATCTGGGGAGGGCCAAGGCTCTGTAACCAGGGAGAAGGGTCCTATAAGAAATGGGGACTGATGGGGAACCCCCAACAAGGGGCTGCAAAGAGTGACTTCCAAAGAAAAACAACCCTTTATTTCCCCTCCCCCCAAACCAGCCCAACACACACATACACACACCAGCGCCAGAAACACGGGCCAGGCAGCCACGGCCTGTGCAACCGTGGGCCACTGTGTGAATGGCACCCCACGGAGCTGGGCGACGAGGAGCACGGCAGAGCGCAAGTGCCCTCCTGCAAGCCCAGGCTCCCTGACCCAGTGCTCACAAGGTCTTCTCCGCAGCCCCCTCAGGGCCAGGGGGTTACCGCAGCCCTGAGGCACCCTGACGCAAGGTGGGACCTAGCCCTGGCCGGAGAGGAGACCAAAACGGACAATTCATGGACAAGGGGCTCAGACGAGTGCCCCCGTGGCCTCGGAGAGCTTGGAGCCCTTCGGTCAGCAGCAGCAGGCTCCTCGTCGCTGGGTTCAGCCCTCAGACCCACCCCTCCCCAGCCTGAGCCTGCTGGCCCCTGCCAGCCTCACCCTGTGGAGGGTAGCGCTGACCAGTCAGGGGCACAGTGGAGAAGTCTGTGGAGAGACTTTGGCAGTGAGAAGCTGTGGGTGATGGAGGGACGGGCAGCATCCACTCCTGGGACCCCTGCCCCATTTGAAGGAGTGAGGGGTGCAGCAACCAGCTCATGCTGTGGCCCCTCCAGCCTTCAGGCTGGCACCACCACCTGGGCTGGCCTGGCTCCCAGTGGGCCATGGGCTCCCCTGGCCGCCTGGAAACAGACCAAGGCCCACTCCTGGGACACTGGGGTCAGAGGCGGGAGGGGCCCAGGAAGGGGCGGGTATGCTGGTCCAGAGGAGAAAAGGGGGCTGGCAAGGGGCAGCGAACCCACTGACTACATGTCCCAAAGCAGCTTTTCCCTTCTCTGGGCTGAGCATTATGGAGGTGACTCTGACACACTCCTGGGCACAGCTTGATCCTCAGAGAGGAGTATCTGGTGGGCAATGGGCATCAGGAGTGGGCAGCACCTGGGCCCAGAAGACCCCATGAACACCCACCTCCCTGGCAGTGCACACCTCTGGGCCAGAGCCAGCCTTAGTGCCCACTAGGTGCCATTCCCCAGGAGAGCTGGGGAGCCAGGGATAGGGCTAAGGATCGTGGCCGGGGCCAGGGTGGGAGAAGGGGACGGATTCAGGGTTCTGGTCACAATCCAAACTGGGGGAGGCCCTGGTGAACAGGGGTCAGTACACCCAGCTGACAGGCACCCACTGGGGCTCTGTCCGCAGCTTCTCCATGGCTGCCTGGAGCTCGCGGAAGGTCCTCTCCAGGTTGCTGTTGACCAGGCTGAGATCAAAGTAGTGTCCGTAGCCCCTCTGGATGCGGCTGCTCTCCTCCACTGTCCGCCTCAGGTCTGCCTCCTGCCAGGGCACAAGGGGACCTCCTGCCAGTCAGTGCCCACAACTCACCCCCATTGTCAGGGGGATCGACTGCCTGCCCCCTCCAGCCTGACCCCCAAAGCCCACAGTAGTGGGTGCTGAGCCCTAAGGTGGCTCTCCTGCCACCACGGACAGCTTGCTGGCAAGAAAGAAAGAAGGAAAGACCTTTACTCCGTGCCAAGCACTGCCCCAATGCTTTTCAACCCAGGGATCTTCACTATAGCCCTGCAAGGAAGAAATCATTATTCTCTGTTTACAACAGAGAAAACTGAGGGACAAAGAGGTCACACTGCCAGCCAGTGGCTGGGTGGGATCAGCCGACTCTGAAGCCGGTGCTGACAGCCTCCACCATCCGACAAGGCCACGTGACTCCCAGGACAACCCCCACCTCAGCCAATGCGCAGCTGGCTGGGCAAAAGTGGGGATGGGGAAGGGAACTGGATACTGAATTAAATAAGCTGAGGCAGAAGCTCTAGGGCTGACCCAGCTGCCTCCCAGCAGCTCCAGTCTGCCATGCATGTTGCCTGGGTGGGGGTGCCCAGAGCCCCCAGAGCAGCCAGCAGCAAAGGGGAGCCCAGCTCAGCAGCCCGGCCTGGGAGTTGCAGTTCCAGGTGCCGCCAGCAGAGGGACCCTGAGCTCACCGCTCCGCAAACCTGACATCCCCTGGAGAGGGCTGCAGCAAGAAACAACTCCTGGGGTGCTCTGGAGTCAGGCAACACAGGGGCTTGACACCTCTCCTCCAGGCCCAGCAACCCCCATGACACTACCTCATCCCTCCAGCAGCCCTCCAGCTTCTGGCTACCTCCCTGCCTCCTGTCTATGTCCCAGCTATAAGCAGCCCTGAGTCCAACTCACACCCCCTCAGCCCCACGGATCTGCTACTTGGTCCTTGCACAGTGGACAAAGCATGGGCTGGGAGTCAAAGGCTCCTGCAGCCTGGGCTGGCTGTGTCCCTGACTCCCATGAAACTGTTGAGCACTTCACTTCCTCTCTCATACCTCCATTTCCCCATCTGTAAAGTGGGGATCATGAGTCCCACCTCACTGATAACTGGGTGGGTGCCCACCATGATCCTCTCCCCTTCCCCGACACCGCCTCCTTCTCTGCATCAGCTGGAGCCTGCCCCCCACCCCCCAGGCCACTTCCAACCCCTCCCCACTGCACCTCAGAGCCCCCTCACCGTGAGCTGCTTGGTGGACACACCACTCTCCAGGGCAGCCCGGTTCATGGCCCGCAGGGTCTCAAAATCAGGGGCCTCAATGAACACCACATAAGGGACAAACTCGGCTGTTCTCAGCACCTTCACTGCCTGCAGGAGGAGAAGAGGAGGGTGGGGAAAGCATATCCTCACCTCCTGGCAGCTGGAAGAAGGAGACCTGGAGGTGACTAGGGGAGGAGAACCTGGAAATGGAGGAGAGGGGCTACCTGGGGGTTCTGGGACATGAGTCCTGGGGGTGAATGGTAGGGGCGTAGCTTGCAGGTGGCTGGGGATGGAGACGAGGGGAGGAGTGGGGTAGCTGGGGGCTGGGTCTCTAGTAACAGTTAAGGAGGCAGATGGAGGTACCTGGTAGACAAGAGCCTGGAGATAGATGGGGGAGGATTGGAGGGAGCAGAGTGTGAAAAGAGGACTCTGGGCAGGCTGGGAAGGAGCAAGCTGGGGCAGTACCTGGGGGTTGACATCCAGCACGCACACCTTGCCGGCAGCGACCACGCCCCGGATGGAGTCAATACGGGTGCCATACAGGTTGCCCTCATACTCGCCATGCTCCAGATAGCGCCCAGCCCGGATGTCAGCCTCCATCTCAGCCCGGGACACAAAGCTGTAACCCTGGCCCTCCCGCTCCGAGTCCTTTGGCCGCCGGGATGTGTCTAAGGGGAAAGAGGGGCTGAGTGAGCACAGGCAGACCACACAGTCTCAGACACACATGCACAAGGACACGAGTCTGCAGGTGTCACTCGGCCCGAGACTCGGCCTGCTTGCCACCTTCCCAGCCCGGTGCCTTCCCACACACCCTGCCTCACCCTCACCACCAGCACACACTGAGCACCAAGAAGCCCATGCTGGAAGGATCCTCAGAGATCACCTGTTCCAACCCAGTGTGTACACAGACAGGAGGCTGAGGCCCAGAGAAGGTGATGTGAAGCCTGAAGCCACACAGCAAGGACCAAGCAGACCCGGGGCCACCACTCAGGCATCCTGCCTCCAGGAACTCAGAGCTTCCACCACCCCAGCTGGTTCTGTCACTGAGATGCTCTGTCTTCCACAAGCCACATACAGCTTATAGCCTTATCCCACTTGGGTCCCAGATGGGCACTGACTAGGCTTTGGCAAATGAAATATGAAAGAAGGAAGGGTAAGGCCAGTCCAGCCCACCTGGCCACCTGTTTGCTACTGGTCTCGGACCTCTTCCGAGCCTGCAGTTCCCTCATCCACCCATAGAGGGAAAACGCCTGCCTCTGACACAGCTCTCCTGCTCAGAGCTCAGGCCAGCTCTTCCCTTGACCACCCTGGCTCTGTCCACCACTGCCTCTCATAACGCTTCTCTCATCCTCTCTCTCTCGTGAATGCTACTCCCTTCCATCTGTGCTACTCTCCCTTGCTTTGCAGACAGCGATACTAAGCATAGGTAAGAGTGGACACTTCCTGTATATCAGTACTCTTCCACAAGACTTTACATCTATTAACTTATTGAATCCTTACATGCCTTGGAAGTCAGCAGTATTTTGCAGATGAGGAAACTAAGGCAAAAAAAAAGCCACACAGCTAATTCATGATGGAGCTGGAACTGGAACCCAATTTGACTCAGATCCCTGCTTGAGGCACATCCTCCATGTTCCCTCCTCCCACAACTACAGCCTCCTGCCTCCCCCTAGCCCCTGCCCAGGCCCTGCCCTTCAGAACCCTGGAGACCCTGGGCCCTGGGTGCCCCGTGGTGCCCCGATGCCCATTCAGGGGTCCAGCCCTACCCCAGGGCAGCCCCTGCTCCCCACGCCCCCACTCACAGGGCACCGTGGTTCCATAGCGATCCGGGTCCCACATGATGAGTTTGTTCTTCAGGCTGCGCCGGCCCACGCCCTGGGCCCCAATCAGCACCAGGGTTTTCCGCCGGAATGGGGGCATGCAGGCCACCTCCTCATAAATGAGCAGCTCATGGCGGTCAAACTCTGGACAAGGACCAGACACTGCTCAGCCGGCCACGGGGGTGGGAGGGTGGGGGGAGGCCCTCGGGAAGGCCAGGGGTAAGAGGGCTGGGTCCAGGGGGGCAGGGAGGGGAGAAGAGGGGAGCAGATGGGCCCTAGGCAGGGCCTAGGGACAGGCTGGCAGCATCCAAGCAAGAACACACTCACCAGGCACTGGTGGGGGAGGAGGGGGCTATGTCATGTTAGAGAACAGGAGTAGGGGCGCCAACACCCACCTGCATTCTTGGTGGTCAGATACATCATTCGCTTCTTTTTCTTTCCTGACAGGCTGCCACATAGAGTCCCTGGACAAGGGAAAATGAGCCGGTGAGGCCTGGCAGGTCCCAGATCCCACATGGGGAGTGTCTTGGAGGGGCCCCCCGCCCCTGCCCCCCCCTCCCGCCTACCTGAGGTAGGGGTCAGCTCCAGGTCCCGCTTGACAAAGGCTTTCCGCTTCTCCTCCAGCAGCTGGCTGGGGATGAGCCCCGCGCTGCCCCCCTCCACATGGCATGCCTGGAATGGACAACGGGAAAAGATCTGCCTAAACCTGGAGGTCTCCTCCCTGTGACCTCAGCCCCCCACACCTGGAGAGACCACGGAGGTAGGGGGCCATTACCTGCCACCAGTTGGCATCATCCTGGTTTACGATCTGCAGCAGGTCCCCGGCACTGAAGTGCAGGCCCGCCTCCTTGCAGGGGATGAGGCTGTCTCGGGCCGGGTCGTAGTCAAAGTGGCACTTCACAAACACCTGGGTCCAGGGATCAGTGAAGGGTCAAGGAAAGGGGCAGGGGAAAAGCAGGGTGGGGAGGGCCCTTCTCCTCAGAGAGATGCAAGAGGCTCCAGCACTGCCCTTCGGCACTGCCCCTCTGGAGGGGTGATGCCTCCAGGCCTGCCTACCGCCTCCCTGGTACCAGCCTCCCTTAGCACCCAGAACAAAGGGACTTGGTAGAGGGAGAGGGAATCCCTGGCCCCACCCATTGAGGGGTGGGAACCTGGTAGGGGACACATCCCTAGGTCCAGTCCCCGCCCCCTTGGAGAGAGGGTGCTGGCAGCAGCCTCCAGAGAGCCCACAGGAGAGGGGAGCAGAGCAGCCCGATCTCTGCAACCCACTGTCCAGGAGGCGGCCGCCAGGACACCCGTTCACACATTGTTCACCCACAAACACTGCACGATGCAGGCACTCACTTGTACACTCAGGTTCCCCAGGCCGTGCGTATGTGCACATCCCTTGCACACGCCCAGATGTTCCCAAGAATGGCACAAACCAAATGCGAGTGTGTGCATGTGCAGAGACCTGTAGTGGCTGCTCCAGGCTCCCTATTGCCTCAGGCACACCGGCTGGAGAGGCGGGGCACCCACCACCATGGATGCGGCCCTGGCAGCTGGGTGGCTCACCCAGCCCTTGGGCCCTGTGCTGGGTGAGGGGCTGAGCAGAGGGGCCCACCTGGCGGGGCAGATGGGGCTCCTGGTAGCTGGGCAGGATCTTGAGGATGACGCTGCCGCTGGCACTGCGCAGGAGCTCCTGCAGCGCACGAGGGTCACTGCCCACGGGCTGCCCATTCACCTCCTTGATGATGTCGCCCACGTGCAGCAGGCCTTGCTGGGCCACCATGCCCCCATGCAGGATGCGCGCGATCACCAGCTCGCCGCCATCCACGCGGAAAGTCACGCCCTGGGGTGGGAGGTGGGGCGAGGATGAGGTCAGAGCTGCAGCTTTTCCAGGAGCCTGACTCCTTCCCTCTCCCCCAGCTGCTCCCAGTCAGAATCAGATGGGTTCACTAATACTCCCTCCTTCTACCCCTCCCCAGGTCTCCTCCATCCTCCTGCCCCAATTCTTCACTTACAGGAGCACTAAGGGGGGCAGGTGGACAGAACACAGGGCCCTGACACCTGTCCCCATGCAGCTCCCACGTAGGATCTTTGGTCTCTAGGTCAGTATGTGCCTTCCCCTGGGCAGAGCTGTCCCTGGGTTAGTCTTCAGCCCTCTCAGGATGGGATTCAGCCCCTGCCAGTTATTGCAACCCCTCCCCCTGCCAGGCCCCCTCACCAGATGCTCTCCAGCTGTCTTGCGGATGCCCACCATGCGCACGGCATCAGGGGGCACGGGCTGGTTGCTGAACGTGGGGTCCAGGCCAGGACTAGGGGGTGGCGTCTCATAGGTCTTTGAAGCCACAGAGTCGTGTGTCTCCAGAAGGGACTGGATAGGGTGTGGGAAGAGGGGGAACGATGGGGCAGTGCCCTTTGGTCCCTTCCCATCCCGGCTCCAACTCCCTGCCAGCCCCAGGGGCCTGCCCCAGTCATTGTGCCACCTCCATCCCAGCCTGGCTCCCCAAACCTGGAAGTGGGGCTCCTGGAGGATATGGGCTAGCTCAGCAGCCGTGCTGCTCTGCTCGGCCAGCTGTGCCAGGTCCCGCAGGATCTCCTGCACCAGCTCCAGGTTGTTGTCCCGCACCGCCTCCAACTTCGTCTCCTCCAGCCGCTCATGGGCCTGGGGTGGAGGCAGAACAGGTAAGGCCTCCTGCTCCCCCTAGGAGCCCCAAGATACCAAACAACAGCCTCAAAGAGCTCCCAGGCATCTCACCATCCCCTGGCCCCTTCACAGCCCCCAGCCCAGAATCCTGGCTGTAGACCCCACCCACAATTTTGCCCACTGGTGTCCTACTTCAGGTCATCATCCATACACAAGCATACCCATGCCATGCACACCTGGCTCTCTCCCTCCTCCCCCAAAATGATGATGAGGACACAGTTTAGGAAAGAGATGATCCAAAGGACAGACCTTCATTTCCATCCTCTTGCCATAGAGTGTTGTCAAAAATGATCAAACTGTGTCCGACCCCAGGACCCTATAAGCATCTGAGTTCAGGGACAGCTTCATCCACCAGACACCATGGCTAGGTGAAGTCTTAGAGACCTTGTAGCCCAGGGTAAGGAAGCCAGGGAGGTGGAGTAACT
>PVKY010013886.1:0-10854 GCA_004027775.1 Bradypus variegatus | reverse complement strand
TGGACCCTGTGGCCCACACCCACGATGCTCCCCCCACCCCCACCGCGACTCCTCTTCCCGCCAAAGCCCTTCTCTCGCCCACGCATCTTTCCCTGGAATCTACCAAGCCCTCCTCCACCAGGCTTGGCTGCTTGGTACAACCCTGGGGTCTCTGCCCTTGCAGGCCCCCCCAACTGGAATAAATGCCCTTCCCTCCTGGCCTGGATCCATTGAACTTCTCTGCCTGGGAATGCCTGCTCCTCTTTCAGAGATCCCTGCCTACTGGAAGCAATGCTTTTTTATACTAGGTTGAGATTGTCTACCCACCTCCAAGACTGGGAAATCCTGACAACAAGGACAGGGTCCTCAGAGGTCAGCCCAGGGCTGGGCATCTGATGGGTTCATCAGTGTAGAATGATGAAACCTAGCCCTGCCTCTTCACTGAACTACATATGTCCTCGTTTGTAACATGGGGGTAAGGAGAATGGTTGGGTGGTATCAGTGGGACTTTGCATGAGTGCTCCAGACATACAGCTAGGAGCTCTGAGGGATGGGTCAAGCCATCCTCTTCCCCTGGTATGGACTTGGAGGGTATCAAATGCTTGATGAGTGAAGTCATAGGAGTGTTGAACAGCACGGGCTGTGGAGCCAGCTTGCCTGGGTTCAAATCCCAGCTCCACTTCCTTCTAGCTGGGTGACTGGGTGGGCTACTTAACCTGTCTGAGCCTCAATTTCCTCGCTTGTAAAATGTAGTTAACAATAGGATGTACCTTATAGGTAGTGGGGATGAAATAAGATGAAACGAACATGAAGCATCTAAAAAGTACCTGCACACAGTCAGCGCTCAATAAATACAAGCAATCATCATTATTATTGGCAGGTGTGGCAGAGTTCCAACTTCAGTTGAAGTGGAGTTCAGAGATACCTTGTGGGTCTGGTAAATTAGTGGGGCAGGTGAGCTGAGACATGTCCTGGGAAAAATTTCTCCTAAAGGTGAAAAGAGCCAGGCAAGACGTGTGTGACCCAGGAGTCTTTAAGGTGGAATTCTGGACACTGTGATAGACCCAGGAGGGGAGAATTGTGGGAAGGGACAAGAGGTCTATTTTCCCATCTCTTGGTGGCTCAGGACATCCCAGGTCACCTCCATCTAGAGGAGAACAGGATCCATCCCAGAAGTCACTGGGGCTCGGGCTGCTTCCAGCTGATTTGGGAGGTGGCTCCATAGATGCTCAGAAGATCCAGGCCCTACTGAGGAGGCACCTGGCCCTGTGTCAGGTGCAATTCAAGGAGTAAAACATGTTCTTTGCCCTCTAAGAATTCCTGGCTGAGGAGGACGCTACTTCTCCCTGAGTCTCAGTTTCCCCATCCCAGGAACAGGAATCGGCACCCCACGGGACTACAGGAAGGAAATGATGATTCGAGGTATTAAAGCATCTTGTATACAGTAGGTGCTTAGCACACACCACAGGTGTAGGTCCAGCTTCCCCAGACTGCAAGCTCTTTGAGCGCTGGCATCTGCATGGGCCCCCATTGTTTCTGCCTCCCATTCCCTCTATTTCTGGTAGTTCTGGTAGCATCACCCCCAATTTCCTTGGTCTCAGCTTGGTTGGAGCTCACTCCTTCAGCTCCAGGAGGGGCCCCTGACCCAGAGCAAGCCATCCAGCACATTCCAACCCCTAGCCACAGTGACTGGCTCAATGGCAATCCAATGAGAGGCTATTCTGGGGCTTTGGATGAAACTATGGGGAAAGAAAAAATTCTTTCCATGGAGGGTGCAGAGAAGTTAGGTGTCGATCTGGTGGGTATTATGGTACCATGAAGGAAGAGCCCACTTGAAAATGTAACCAACACATAGGGTAGCAGAGACAGGGACAGGGAAGGAGACAGGGGCAGGAAAAGAGAGAGGGGGCAATAGAGAGGGGGAGAGGGAAACTGATCAAATCCTGACGCTGTCATCTCAGCACCTGGAACCAACCATGCCTGAAGTCAGTTATACCGCTTCTCAGTTTAGCCAGTAAATTCCCTTCTTTGCTTAAGCCATTTTGGGTTGGGTGTAGGATAACTAGAAACTCAAAAGAGTTCCAACTAATCCAGGGTCTTCATTATATCAGAGTCCCAATCCCAGCACAGAGCAGGAGCTCAACAAATTCACAATGAATGAATGAATGAATGAATGAATGGGAAGCAAAGCATGGTTTACTATGCTCGCCAAACTCTGCCTTCGACAGAAGCCTCCAAGCCCTCAGCTTTAGTCTAAGGAGGCCACTGCTAGGTAATTAAATCCTTGCTTGCACAGAAGCCCCAACGGAGCAGGTATAACTGACAGATCAGGCAGACAGCTATGTCAGCACTCAGGAGGGTGGCATGGTTTCCAACAATCTAAAGCTTGCCTGCTATTTGAGCAGCACCTGCCAGGGCCCTTGTGGTCCCCAGATTTTCTCAGGGCTCCTTCTGCAAAGATGGTAGCCCCAAGGAGAGGGTGAGGGAGCAGAGGACCCCATAAAGTAGATGACACCACCATATAATGCAAACAGCAGGAGGCCTGTGTTCAGCTCCCAGCAGACTGCTGTGTGGCTTTGGGTGAGTCCCTGCTGTTCCCTGGCCTCAGTTTCCTGCTAAATGGGAAGGGGGAGCACACCATGGTCCTCCCGAGAGTCACCCTCTTTTCCTGTGTCCCCAGACTCAGACAGTTTCCTTCCCCTGTGTAAGGTCACACACCGGCTAAGACAGCCAAACTGGAATTTGAGCCCAGGAATGTCCGACTCCCCTCAAAAGCGAGCCACACAGAGTCCAAGAGATGGGTTAAAAGAAGGAAAAAGAACACAAAGGGATCCAGGCCAGCCTCCACCTTCGATTCTGCTTTTTCCATTCCTGGGAATGGAAACCAACCTGGCAACAAGGGGCCTGGCAAAGCCCCAGAGGCCCCAAGTTGCTGCCACCCCCACTTGCTTCCCAAAACAAATTAGCATCTCATCAGAGATGCCTTTAATCTTCTTGGCCCTTTCTTCCCCAGTGGGCCAAGCAGTGACATTTTCTGCCATCCAACACAGATGATCTAAATAAGGCCTTGGAGGTGGAGGAGAGGGGATGGGGAGGCGATTCCCTTGCAACTGCTTCTCCAGGCTGCGGGAGGGAGAAAACACAGTCCATGCATCCATCCATTCATTCATTCACTCATTTGACCATCCTTATTAAGCACCATCTGTGTGCCAAGCCCTGGGGTACACCATGAACAAACCCAAATCCTTAAGGTGCTGCTATTCTAGTGGGGAAGACAGAGAATAAATGACTAAAGTAATATATGGATAAATGATGCATTATATTAGCAGCTGAAACATACTAGGAAGGAATAGACTAGGTGAGGGGTAGCAGAATACAGAGGGAGGCATTGCTGATTGCAAAAGGGGTGATCTCCCCAGAACCCAGACTGAGGTCTACAAATACCATTTCCCACTAAAAGGATTTTCAGGGATCTTCAGAAAAATGGCTGATTCTAAGGGCTGGGACAGGGAAAACAGGAGATGATAGTGGGGCACCAGGAAGTAAGGAAATGCTCAAAGTGTAGTGGGGGAAGGTTGAAAGGACACAGAAGCCAGCTTGAAGGGCTCCCTCAACTGGCCAAATCTGGGACAAGGGGAGTATAGAAAAAAATGATGACTGCAATGAATGTGAAAATCTATGGACTCATAATGATTCTTAAAAGAAGAAAAAACTCCGTGGTCCCTCTGGGAGTAGTTAAGGCACCAACTCCATTACTGCTGACAGATAAGGTAAAGAATTAAGCATTTATCCTGTCTTTTTTTAAGCTCCCCAGGTGATTCTGATGTGCACTGGGGCGGGCGGGGGGGGGGGATCGCTACCTCACTGCAGCCTGTAATGAAGATGGGGTCACCGAGGTTCAGAGAGGGACAGCAACTGCTCCAGCATCACACAGCTTCCCAGCATTTGGGGGGAACCAGAAAAGGGAAAGCCATTCGTTATAAAAGAACCACAGCAAAAGGTGCAGAAGGAATGGAAGAATCAGAAAATCACCTTTCTGCAACCCCTAATGGAATGATGCATCTGGCAATGATCATCTGTGTAAGGTCGAAAGGGCCTGTCAGATGGAAGAACTGGGCAGACAGCACTTGAATCCCAGGACCAGTCACAGCCGCATCAAAAGTGGAACAGCCTGGCATTCTGTGCCTCCTGACGGGATGTGAAAGGAAGCCCTCGACACTGTCCATGACGTATTCTTGCCTACAAAATTGAACCTGAATAGAATCCAGCTTTAGGCCTAAATATTGGTTTACAGAAAGTACAGGGAATAGAAGTATATATAAAATAACACCACAAGGACATTCCACAAGTCCAGTTTCACCAAGAAATAATTAGAATGAAAAGAGAGAGAGAGAGAGAGGAAAGGAACTGCTTTAGATTAGAAAAAGACTTAAGAGACCTATCAACCCAATGCAATATCCAACCTCATAGCTGAATCCTTATTTGAATAAATCAAATTTGAAAAGACATTCTAGAGACAATCAGGAAAATTTCATAAGGACTGGGAATGAGATGATAGTAAGGAATTATTGTTAATTCTGTTGGGTGGATACTGTTGTTGTAATTATATTGAAGAAGTCTTCATCTGGTGGAGATACAGATGTAATTTTTTAAATGTCTCAGATTTGCCCTGACAATGCCTCCGGGGTATTGCTGTACTGTGTGTGCCATTTAGATGTAAATGAAATTTTTAAATATAAAATGAAAACAAATAGGACGGTCAGAAAAGCCTCAGTGACAAGGTGACATTGGAGGAAAGTCTTAAAAGAGGTGGGGAGGGAGTCATGGGGATGGGGTCAGTTGTGTCCCCTGGGCAGGAGAGGGGGGTCAGTAAAATGATGGAGCAGGCCTGGTGTGTTCAAGGACGAGTGAGGAGAAAAGGGAGTGAGTGAGGGGAGATCACTGGGATGGGAGGTAAGGCAGTGCAGGGTCTCCCAAGGACTTTAGCTGTTCCTCGGAGGAAGGTGGGAGCCATAGAAGGGTATTGAGCAGAGGATGATGTGTGGTCAGACCTGGGTTTTAACATGATCCCTTTGGCTGCTGGAGGAAGAAGAGACTGCAGAGGGGTGGGGATGAAGGCAGGGAGACCAGCAAGGAGACAACTGTACTAGTCTAAGTGAGCAATGCTGATGACCAGGGTGGGGGCAGAGAAAGTGATGGGAGGTGTGGAGTCCGGTTTATTTGGAAGGCCGAGCCGCCTTCCTCTGCCAGAGTCTAATGTTACATTTCCGCAGAACAACAGGCAAGTCCTGCCTCTAGGTTAAGAGTAAGAGCTCTGGAGTCAAAAAGGCCTAGACTCAGATCCCAAGCGCCACTCTTCCTCTCTCTGTGTGACTTGCCCATGCTGAGCCTCAATTTCCCCACTGATAAAATGAGGAGGATAATTAATAACTCAGACTAGTGCTGTGATGCATTACAGAGGCAAAGTAAGTGAAAATGTTTTGCAGACTGCTCAGGGCCTGCTGTGTGTCACCGAGAGGAACACGGAGAATTTATTGGGAACCTACTATATGCCAGGCCTGGAGAGGTATCAGTCCCCACCTCATCACAGGTGATAAGGTGATGTCACTTGGCTGCATACTAGAATCACCTGGGGAGCTTAAAACAGCACCTGGGAGGGCTGAACCAGAAACTTGGGGATTCCCTCACCCCTTCTCCCCAGCAGTGGAAACTTTTTAAGGCTCCCAGATGATGCTAATGTGCCCCAAGGTGGGGAATCACTGCCTCACTGAGCCCTGTAATGAAGATGCAGAACACTGAAGTTCAGAGAGGGAAAGCAACTTCTCAGGCATCACACAGCTTCCAAAGGACAAAGAAGGGATTTCCAGCACAACCCAGTCCTCCTCCCTCCCCCAGACCCACTCAGTGAGCCACAAAACAGCTGCAGGGGAGGGGCTCATCCATCCAATGGCTCCAAGATGTCCCTGAGCCAAGAAAGAAAAGGCCACCAAGCGTTTTCAGCATAGGTTAGGGCAGCCAGCCCGACAGGTACGTCTACAGGGCCACCTGCCAGGAAACAGGTGGCATGCCTGTTAATTTCCCTGGCACGGCCTTTCCAGCACAATCATTAGGAGCAAACGCCTGGGCGGGCACCATTAACAAGGATGAAGATTACACCGTGGGGCATTCAGGCTGGTGTTGGAATTGCTGCAGTGATGGCTCCCGAGGGTCACAGGGTGGCAGGCTCAGCAGCCGCCAGCCACCCTTCCCCACCGCTGCTCCCTGTCCGACCCAGCCCACACCTGCTGGAGCCCAGGAAGGAGACGGCCTGGCAAGGAGGCTGAGAATCAGATGGTACAAGCATTACTCGGTGGGAAACCCCATTCCCAGCCCTCGATACGCACCGACCCTCTCCACCACCCCCATGACCCTTGTCACTCCCGTTTTAGGATTGCAGAGACCAAGGTGCAGAGAATGCAGGCGGCGGGCCAGGGTCTAGGGCTGGTGAGCGGCGGAGCTGGAATCGGGGGTCAGGACGCCTGGCTGCCAGCCTGCCCTGTATCCATGCTGACGATCTAAACATAGCTCTTCTCTGTTGTGTGTCTCTGTGCGGGCGCGTGGGTGGGTGTGATCAAATACAGACAACGCGGCGTGTGCCGAGCACAAAGGGCCACGGTGCTGCCAGCTTCCGGAACAATGGTCCTCTTGCCCCTTCCCTCGTTGTGTTTTCCCAGGAGGCCCCTCCACCCTTGCAGGCCAGACAGCAAAGGTGACTGGACTTAGAAGCAGACCAGGGTGGGGGGTGTGGGTCTCCTGCTGGGACTCTGACCAGTCATGAGATCCTCCATTTCCCCGTCTGCACAGTGGGGGGATCTGCTGGGCACTCTGGGTGACTGGGAGGGTTCATTGGGGTTATACGGGTGAGTTGGTATCACCAGACACAGCCAGAGAATCCATCCCCCCATCTGTGAAACTGAGGCAAGTAGGGGGTGTGGCAAAGGTTGGGTCCACCCCTGGAGAGACACGGTGTCACATAAGGAGTTCTTGTCCCTAATTGGCAAGTGAGGAAACTGAGGCCCAGAGAAGGGAAGGAACAAGCTCAGGATCACACAATCAGTAGAAGCAGAGTCAAGGCTTGGATGCAAGGAGCTGGGCTCCCAGCCAAGGCCGGGGCTCCCACTTAGCAGATGCATCCATCGGGCCTGGGGGCAAACGAGTAAATTGGACTCCCCAAAGCTGAGCCTTCTTGGTTTCTTAGATAAGAGGCCAAGGAAAAGTCTTCAGCCCCCAAGCAGTAACAAAAGCACACACCATGGGGCTGGGCCCCAAACAAACCCCACCCCCAACTCTCCATCCCCAAGAGGCTGGAAGCAGGCCCCAATGCAGCTGGGGACGGTGCAGCTGGAATCAGAAAGGGCTGCACAAATGTCCACATCTGTAAAATGGATGTCAAAGCAGTAGCGCCCTGGGAAAGCTGGTGGGAGATTGCAAGAGGGAGCCATGTTCTGGCATCACCTTCCCTCGTGCAGTGGTTGGGTCTGTACACGAAGGGGCACAGAGCTTGGACCCATCGATCCCCCCACCGGTGCTGCCACCCCATTCAGCCATGTTTCTGTTGAGGCTCTCAAAGCCTCAACCTCACACAGAGGAAGGAGGGGGAGGGCCGGGGGTGCACAGCCTGTTTAGTGGTACATCTGGGACCAAGCCGTGGCACCAGCCCGCCAGCTCCACTTCCCCACAGACAGCAGCCACCTGTTTCACCCTGGATAGCCCTGCCCGTGGTCCTAGATTTAAAAAAGAGAGAGACTGGTTCCCTGTGGGAGCCTTCTGGGCTCTTCAAAGAACCCAACCTGGCTCAAGGGTGGCTTGCTTCTGTCTGTCCAGCTGATCACCGGGCAGCAGTGTCAATGATCTGGACAAAGTCCAGTGACTCTGGGGTTCAAAAGAGCCCCCACAATGCAGGAATAAAAACTTCAGGACAGTAGGAAACTGACTGGCAGCCCATGAGCCCTCACAGAGCCGAGAGTAACAGGGAACAGGGGGGCACCCACGAGGGCCACTGAGTTGCTAGGAAAAATGTCACAGAGCTGACAGCCACAGGGAACTCAGCCAGCTCACGAGGGCCACAGAGCCCCAAGGGACAGAGTCACAGAGTCAAAAGCCACGGAGGGGCCAGCGAGGAGCCGCAGAGCCCCAGGGATGGAGGTTACAGAGCTGACAGCCCCAGGAAACTGGGGGCAGCCTCGAGGGTCACAGAGCCACAGAAGATTGAAACCCCAGAGACACAAATGATAGACTCACATAGCCCCAAGATGCAAGCTCTAGAACCACTGAGAATTACGCTTGTGGCTCCATACCACCCTGAGATCTGGCCACAGACCATTAGGAGAGCAGATAGAGAATACCCAAATTACAGACATAAAGCCCATGGCAGGAAGTGGACCCGAATTACAAATTATTAGATTCAGGGCAGGGATGGGGTAAGGGGCTCAGCATCGTGGATCCCCAGACCGTTCAATGTCTGGAGGGACAGTGTGATCGCCAAGCAGGCTGTGATCCCCTAAAGTTCATTGCCACAGCCCCTGACCCCTGCTGCCTCTAACCTTGCTCCAATCCCACCAGGCTCCCCTTCCCAAGCCTCTGGGTGGAAGAGGCAGTCACGAGGACACTGTGGAACCTGGGAGAAGTCCCTGCCTGCTCCAGGCCTCAGTTTCCCCACTGTGAAATTAGGGAGCTGGCTCTTTCTGAGGATCATCCCACCTCCAATTATGTGTGAAATGATCATATCACTCTGCTGTCTCCCTGCAACCTTCCATGGCTCCCAAAGGACCTCACTTGAATGAAGATACACCCTGAAGTCTGACCACTGGACTTATCTGACCATAACTCCGTGCCCCCTTAATCCTCAGCCTCTGCCCTCTGCCCCCTTGACAAACCAGAATCCTTCCACAGTCCCCTGTCCCCTTCCTTGACCCCCGACTCCAAACTCCATGAGATCAACCATCCATCATGGCCAGATTTAATGAGGCTATTAAGTAGCAAGGCTTTCCCGGGGACCCTGTGTGCCGCTGGGCTGCAGCGGCACGTGGCATCCAGGGGTCAGGAGAGCTAGCCAGGGGTGCAGGCAGATGCCACCTCAGAGCTTGGTGTCAGAGAGAGGCCACCACCTCAGGCTGGGTCCTTCTCAGCCTCCCACACATGGCTCTTCTCACCATCAAACCAGGGTCCGCCTGAGGCCCGAGCGGCAGAGGTGTGGTGATAAAAATAATAGTGATGACAGTGCCATTTATTAACAGGCCCCATACATTCACTGTGCCACATCATTCATTCATTCATTCACCAAATAGTTGCTGAGCAGCTCTTATGCTCTAGAGTGAATTAAACTTGCAACACTTACATTCTATTTGGGGAGACACAATAAACATGAAAATTGATAAATATGTAACATAACAGCATCTTGAAATAAGCTGAAGGAAAATGAAGCAGGAGAGAGGACTGTGATGGGGAAGGCCTCTCTGATCAAGTCTTTACACACAAGAAGTAAGTGGGGACCCACCCATGCAGACCCCTGAGGGAAGAATGTTCCGGGCAGAAGACACAGCCAGTGCAAAGGCCCTGAGGCAGGGCCAGTGTAGCTGGAGCTAAGTGAGCAGGCAAGTAACAGGAGAGGAGCTCAAGGAGGTTGTTGGCTACACTGAGGACTTTGGCTTTTCCTCCAAGGAAGGTGGGAGCCATGGGAGTGTGTTGAGCAGAGGAGGGACGTGATCTGACTCTGGTTTTAACTGGAACATTCTGGCTGCCAAGGAAGCACAGGCTGCGGGGCACAATGGTAGAGGTGGAGAAGCCAATGAGGCCACTATCATAATGCAAGTGAGTGATGCTGGAGGGTTGGACCAGGGGCGGGGTGAGATGTGACAGGATCCAGGTAAGTCGTGACTCATTATACACTAAGGCAACCCTAGGAGGCTGGGAGAATTACATCTACTTTACAGAAGAGGAAACCAAAGCTCAGAGAGGTTAAGTTGCTTGCCCAAAGTCACACAGTGGAGAAGTATCAGAGCCGTCTGGCTCCAAAGCCTGTGCTTTCTCACCAACCGGCAAGAGGGTTGTGAGGGTCTCATAGCATGAGGCTCAGGGTTTGAGATGGGAAGGGGAGCACCCCTGCCACCTTCACCAGCCCCCTGATTCAGCTAGAAAGCAAAGCTGGGAAAGAGGACCAGTAGAATGCTTGTGTGGGAGGCAGGGAGAGATGGTAAGACCCCTGCACACCTCAGGAAATGTGAGAGAGCAAGAGAGGGGTTTCCGGGGGGTGTCTGAGTGTGACATTAGCACAGCACCTGGCACATAGTAAGCACACAGCAAATGTCCTGCAGGGAAGCAGTGGAGAGCAGGCTGCAGTCAGACAACACACGTTCCCGTCCCAACTCTGTCCTTCACCAGCTGTGTGACCCTCAGCAAATCACTTGCCCTCTCTGTGCCTCAGGTGCCTTGCCTTCTAAGTGGAGTTATATGGGGTAAACCCAGTGGCTAGCAGGGGGTTTGATAAGCTCAGCTGATACGGAGCAGCTGGGTTGTAGGATCACCATAAGGGGATGCAGCCAGAGACTTCCCCTGTCGGCCCCTACACCCACGTCCCCCACACTGTCCCTGGCTGCTGCCCCCACCCTCCTACCCCCAAGACCAGCCTCACAGGCCTTGGCACCACACCCTCTCTCCACCTTCTGCATTGGACTCAGGGCCTCCTTCCTGTCACTAATTCAGGAGTGACAACCATGACTAGGATTTCAGCTTCAGGGGAAGGAAAAGGTTACCATCCATGTCCCCACAAATGCTAAATCCAAAGACCCTGAAGGTTGGATTCACAGAATCCTGCTGTACCAGAGACAGCTTCTGGTC
>PVKY010013885.1:0-10832 GCA_004027775.1 Bradypus variegatus | reverse complement strand
ATACTGTCCCCAAGTGTTTTGCGTTTTTCTTTTGTACAGCGTATCTTTTATCATGGACATTTTTCCTTGTCATTCTTTTGATTTGTGGTTTGAGCCTATCATGTTATATTTATGAAATCATTCCCTTTTCCTGATGTCATAAAGATCATCTATATTTTCACCTAAATGTTTCAAGTTTCATTTTTCATATTTAGGTCTTCAATCTGTGTAAAATTTATTTTTGTGAATGATGTGAGGTGGAACTTTGATTTTATCTGTTTTTCATATACAGAGCCAATTGACTCTGCCCAATTTAATGAATGCTCCTTTCTTTCCCCGTTATAATGCCACCTCATTCAGATCACATATGTACACACAGATACCTGTATATGCACAAATATACACATGTGCATATTCTACTTTAAGTCATTTGTCTATCTTGCACCAATACTATCCTGCTCCTATTTCTACAGCACTGTCACAGATCTTGACTCATGGAATAGAAAAGCCACCATTTCCTTCCTCAGAACTGACCCGGCTTTTCTTACCATTGGAATGGTAAGATCGGCCCTTCGGTTTCTGTGAAAACTCTTGTTGAGATTTAAATTAGAATAGCATGGAATTTATAGATCTAGTGAGACTTGCTCTATTTAAGATATGGAATCATCTATCGAAACATGGTACAGTCTCCATTTCTGTAGATCTTCTTTTACATTCTGCAATAAAGTTTGATACTTTCAGCAATAAAAGTTCATACGCATCTGGTTAGATTCATTCAAAGGTATCTGTAGATTTTATTGCCATTCTGGGTAATACCCATTTTAAATTAATATTTGCTTTTTTTTTATTGTGCTAAAATACACGTGCCATCAAATTTACCATTTTAATGGCTTTTACATGTACAAGTCAGTGGTGTCAAGTACATTCACAAAGTTGTGCAGTCATCACCACTCTGTAGTTCCAGAAGTTTTTCATCACCCCAAATGGAAATCCTGAGCCCAATTAGCAGGGGCTCCCCATTCCCTGTCTCTCCAGCCCCTGGCAGCCGCCGGTGTGCTTTCCGTCTCTATGGATTTGCCTATTCTGGGTATTTTGTATGAATAGAATCATACAATATTTGTCCTTTTGTATCTGGCTTATTTCACTCAACATGATGTCCTCAAGGTCAATCCATGTTGTAGTGTGCATGGGAACTTCATTCCCTCTTACAGCCGAATAATATTCCATTGTATGGAGGCACCACATTTTGTTTATCCATTCATCAGATGATGAACATTTACATTGTTTCCATCTTTTCGGCATTTGGAGTACAAGTGCTATAAACATCAGTGTGCAGGTTTTTGTGTGGACATGGATTTTTAATTCTTTTGGGGATATCCCTATCAGTGGAATTGCTGGGTCATATGGGAATTCCATGTTCAACTTGCTGAAGAACTGCCAAACTGTTTTCCAAAGTGGCTGCACCATTTTTTGTCCCCACCAGCCATGCCAGGAGGGTTCCAATTACTCTACATCTTTGCCAATTTATTATTATTATTATTATAATGGCCATCCTGGAGTATGTGAAGTGATATATCATTGTGGTTTTGCTTTGCAAAACCCTAATGACTCATGAGGCTGTGAATGCCACCATTTTCCGAGTTACCTTTCTTTATTGCTTGTTGAAGTATTTACCAGCTCATGACTGAATCTTTCGAATAGTTCTATTATTTTATCTTGATTCCCCTTTGTAGTAAATTCTTATACCACGTTTTACGGGGAAAAATTTCAAAGTTTCACTATTACGTATGATGTTTGTGTTAGGTTCTGATAGCTGGGCTTTATCAGGCTAAGGAAATTGGCTTCCCTGGTTTCACTAAGAGCTGTTAGCATAAATGGGTGTTGACTGTTATCAAATGTCTTTTGGTATCCACTGGGACTGATTGTGGTTTGATTTCTTCCTTTAGTCTTTTAAAGTGTGAACTACACTGCTCCATTGTAGAAGGTGAAGCTATCATTGCATTCCTGCAATAAATCCTACTTTGTCGCTTATTTCTTGTATGTTAGACTCAGTTTGCCAGTATTTTATGTAAGATATTTGCATGGAATTTGCGGTATAATTTTCCTTTCTTGCACTGTTCTTTTTTGGTTTTAGACTCAAGGTTATACTTGTCTCATGTCATACATGGAGATTTCCTGTGTTTTTTTTTTTTTTAATGTCTTTGGAGCAATTGGCATATGATTATCTGCTCCTTGAAATTTGGGAAGAACTCATTTAGTAACTACTTTTGGGAGTTGTAACTACTGATTCCACTTTTTAAAATTGATATGACTCTATTCTGGATTTCTATTTTTTCTTATGCTACTTTTAAGAAGTCATATTTCTGTAGAAAATTTTTCATTTGATCCAAGTTTTCCAATGTATTGACATAAAACAAGTTCACCTTATTCTCAAATTATTATTTAAGTTTTTACAGTATCTGCCATTACATTCCTTTATATTTCTAGGATTGTTTTTGTTCTCCCCCTTTCATCTTGGTCATGATGCCAGAGGTTGGTTTGTTTTATTTGTCTTTTCAAAGAACCAGCATTTGGTTTTTGCCACCCTCTCTATTATTTCATTGATGGATATGTTATTTATTTTCTAATGGACCTCAGATGCTCAGAATTGAATAAATCATAAATCTTGGTTCAAGATGCTCATTACTGGCCTATGCACACTCTGTTTAGGTTCTTTTTTAAAATAATTCAATTTTATTGAGTTATATTCATAAACCATATAATCATCCACAGTGCACAATCAGTTATTCACACTATGTTTAGTTTCGTTTGTTTATGCGACAGTAAGCACCTAGGAGCTCACCACCCAGATGTGAAAGGCCACTGCCAGTAACTCACAGCCCTCCATTTGTCTCTCCTCTAACCTCTTCCCTGAATGTTGTGCTTTTCATTCCCTTGCTTGTGTGTGAGTGTGGGTGTGTGCTCCTAAAAAGCACATTATTTACTTTGAGTTGTTCTTGATACAATGAAAAGGACATCTTGCTGTGCATAATGTTCTGGAACTTGTTTTTTTAAAGTTGATTTGGTTTGATCAGGATCTTTTCTGGCTCCTGTCCCCTGCCCAAGTGGAACTCTTTCTGGGCATATCTTTTCTGTTTGCCTTCTTTGTTGAGATCTCATTTAAATTTTGAGCTCCCTCTTTCCTGGAGCTCTTATTTGCATTTTGGTCTCGGTTTTGGCACTTCATTTTGGGAAATTCCCAATCTTCTGGCACTCCGCCCCTGAAGAGCCCAGCTGTTGATACGCTTTGCAATTAGGATGTTAACTCCAATTTATTTCTCCATGGCATGATTTTGCTAAGGACACCCCAGAACGCCAATGGCCTCTTTGGGAAACTTGAGATCTCCCCAAACTGGCTCATCCATGACCCCCCACTTCTCTTACGTTCTCCTCCTCCCTTCTTTTTAACACCTCCACCCTTCCCTTTAGCTTCTTTGAGTCCTTTCCTTCCCACTCCAGCCCTCAGCCCCTTCAGTCACTGAAATTGTAGACCCCTGCCCCCTTTGGGGCTCTCCAGGGTCTCAGACTGCAAAATTAAAACCTGACCACCCAAATTCTTGTTGGGACATTAGGTTGCCTTGTAGCTGGCCTTTCCCTCAGGATCTGAAAAATTGCTCCAGCCAGACATCTTGATATACACCGAAAAGAGCTCATCCCTGCAGCAGACCTTACCTGGGCTGGATTTCTCCCAGGACAAGCTGCTTCTGGGTCACCAAAGAAGTCTGGCAAAATGCTCAAGTCATACTCTATGGAAGATAACCATGACCCTGGACACCCTCTCCAAGAGAATCACATCTTAGCTTCAAGAAACTCAAGGAAAAACACTGCATACCAGAAAGTTTCATCCTCCAACCTCTTACACTTTAATATACTCTCTTAATATTTTTTTCCTTTCAAACATCCCTCTTTTAAGTTGCCTGGCCTCCAAACAATTGATCTTTTGCCACTACCTCTCAACAAGTCATTCAATGTGTCCTGCACCAACCAAAACCAAATCCAACCCCCAAATTAAGCCCACTAAATTGTTCAATGAAAAACTTGATGTTTTTCTTGAAGAAAAGGGGCTGACAGATTTTTATGAACCAATCTTGCAGCTGTAGGACTGCAGAGGAAGACAAGTTGGATGGCAGGATGGGGCTGGGGGATGGCGGGCAACTTCAGAGATTAGCTATTCCAAGTTATAAATCTCGCCCCTGATCTCCCCATCCCTCTTCTCCAGCTGCTCTGCTCGCACTTTCCACTGCCCTCACCCCCAGGTAAAATGTAACCACTCCTGCCTTCCTCCGTGTTGAGGTCCCCCCACCATTGGAGCCTTGAATAAAGCTGCCCTTGGCCTCTCACACTGTCTGGTGGTCTTTTTTTTTTTTTGACAATGTATTTCCTGATAAACTTGAGTAAGCTTTTCTGTTGGATACGTGACCAGAAATAGAATTGTACCAGTTGTTCCTAATTTCTCCTTTCCAGGCAATGTGTAGGAAAGCCTGCTATTCATCTCCTTTCCAACATGAGGCCTGTCAGGCTACTTAATTTTTGTGAATCAAATAAGCATAAAATCTCATCCTGATCTTAATTTTCATTTGATTCTCCCTGTTCACTAATAACATTGAACCATTCTTCATATTGATTTCCTTTCTTGTGCACTTCTTTTCTGATTTGTTTTTTTCTGGGTTTTGTCCTCTTAATGATTTGTATGGGTTCTTCATATATTCTTTTTTTTTTACCTTTTATTCTAGTAATATATATGTATATATATTCATATATATGTATATACATGTATATATATGTGTGTATATATATATTTATATATATAACTCAAAACTTTCCATTTTAACCACTTTCAAGTATACAATTCAGTGGTATTAATTACAATGTTGTGTTATCATCACCAACATCCATTACCAAAATTGTTCTATCCCCCCAAACAGAAACTCTGCACCCATTGAACAATAACTGTCCTTCTGACCCACCCCCAGCCCTAGGCCCTGTAACTTGTAATCTATTTCTGGTCTCTGTGAATTTGCTTAGGTATTTCATATAAGCAAGATAATATGATATTTGTCCCTTTGTGAATGGCTTACTTAACATGATATCTTCAAGGTTCATCCATGTTGCTGTGTGTATCAGAACGTCATTCCTTCTTACAGCTGAGTAATATTTCACTGTATGCATATACCACGTTTTGTTTATCCATTCATCCATAGATGGACACTTGGGTTGCTTCCATCTTTTGGCAATTGTGAATGATGTCACTATGCACATCATTGTGTAAAGTCACAGGTTTTAACTTGCTCTCTAGCCTGCCCATTGAGTTTTTAATTTCAGTGACTATTCTGTTTTTATTTTTAAGTGTTTTATTATTTTTTTCCCTACCTGATCTTGCAAGGTGCCTTTCTTCATGTGGATTTTAGTCACTTCAATCATTTAAAACAGTCTTACTTTTTAAACTTCCTCATAATGTTTTATCAGCTCAAGTTCAGCTGGGGCAGGGAGGCTAATCCTCTTGTCTGTCTTCCCTGCTGAGTTTTACTCAAGTCTGATTTCCTTGTGTGTTTTGAAATTCTTAAATCATGATCTCACATTCAGCATGGACTTTGTCTTTAATGGAGGAATCCCAGGGCTAGATGAGCTTTGCTTTGGCTTCCTCCAGGTTGCCTGAGGTCTCAGCCAATTGCAACCAATTCTGATGTTAATTTCTCAGTTTAAGGATTCCAGCACCTCACTGCTTGTGTCCACTGCTTGTGACTTGAAACCTGTGGGTGATGTAAGCCCGATGTTGCAACTCCCCTTGGGAGAGTTCTCCCTCTCCCTGCCCGCCCCTGGCCCCCAGCTCAGAGCTCTGGGTGGTGCATGCTTTGCGGGGTGGGGGTGGCAGTGGGCAGCATTTTTCTCACTCCCCTTTTACTGCAGCCCCTGATGGATCCCAACCCAGTAACTTTTCTCCTCTCTGTTTGTGGGGTGTCAAAGCAGAGGGGTGATCATGAGTGAGCGAGAGGAACGTTCTAGACACTCTGAATCTCACTCCCTATTAAACCCGTGGTGGAGTGAAACAGTGCTTGCTCTTGGCAGGGGATAGCCTCATGGGGGGTCACGGACAGAGTTGGGGGTGCATGCCTTCATCCCAGGTCCTTCCAGGAGGCCCAGGGGCGTTGGGTCATCGGGAACAAAAAATCCTTTTAAGGCTGATGTGAGAATCAAGGGGCATGCAAAGGTCCCTCCTCCTCCCAGGGCCGGGGAAGGGTTTCCCAGCCCTGAGTCACCCCCGCTGCCACTAGTGAGCACTCGGCGCCCTTGGCTCTGCGCGTCCTCCCGACCTGCAGGGAGGTGCAGCCGCCGGGGAAGGAGGAGGCGGCCCGGGCTACGAGCGAGGGGCAGCGGTGCTGGAATGGGGTTCCTTCCTTTCTCGCAGCCCCGAGACACTTTAGCCTCCCTGCTTGCAAAAGAGAAACCTCCAGGATAGCCTCTCAACTCTGTCTGGGATCTCTCAGCCACTGTGACCGCAGCTTGTTACCTCTCTTCCTTCCCCCCACCCCTCCTTTTGGTCAAGCAGATGTTTTCAATCCCTCACTGCCAGGGACAGGCTCATTCCTGGGAATCATGTCCCACGTCCCCTGGGAGTCCTGGCTAAGGGACATTCTTAAAAGGGAAGCAGCAACTTAGCAAATAAACCAGAAGCTCCCAGTTAGAAAACATTCGCTCACCACGCACTTCCTGTGGTGGAAACCCACAGGGCAAAGGGAATGGGGGCAATAATGGATGAGAAAGGGCAAACAAATTTTCAAAAGACAGAGTGCAGACCATCAGGGGGAGGGAGGAGCCTTCTATGCAGGGCCAGAAAGACCCAGAAGCACCCAGACCTGTCAAGGGTCACGTGCAGGGGAATTGCCTCAAATCCTGAGATCCCAGGTCCCCTCTTGCCACCCAGAGGGGCAGACCCGATTTACCCTCTGGGGAAAATGAACCCCTGGAGCTCTGGGCTTTGGGCACCAGGCATGGCAGAGACTGGAGATAAGGAGGGTCTGACAAGATGGGAACGAAGTGGAAGTCTGTATGGGGAAACTGAGGCTCAAGAACCCAGGCAGCCAGACTTAAAACCCTAGCAGGAAATTGTGGATACTTCTCTGGAAAAGCTGAGTTACCCAGAGATTAGCTGTCCACCGCTCAAGCCATCCAGGGCGCCAGCATCTCCCACTCGCACCCCCTGGGGAAGCCACCAGCTAGCAAGCCCTGTCCTTGCACGCAGCTTCCAGCCAGCTTCAGAATGACCCCCAGCCAGGTCCAGAGAGGGAGGCTGGGAAGGAGGGCCTGGGCTCTCTCCCACACCACCCAGATGCCCCCACTTCTCAGAACCTCTCAAATCTTTCTGTCCCCAGTAGCCAAAGCACAGACTTCCCCACAGGGGTTGGGGGTGGTCGTGGGGGAAATCCTGTTTCCCAGCAGCTGCTGCTAGGGGTCTGGGTACCCCTTTCCTGGCTGGGAAGTGGGGTCCAGCTTCTCACTAACCAAATGCCTTCCAGTGCAGACCAGTCTGGGGCCTGGCAGCTTCCATGGGGTTGACAGGCTCTGCCCTCTTGGGCACTTCCTGCTCTGAAGGTCCCTTCCATCCCAGCCCCCCAGGCTTCCCCAGAGCCTGGCAGCTGAGCAGGGTAGGTGGGCTGTGAAGCAGTGGACAGAAGCCCAGAGAAGGCCTGGCTCCAGGCCTCCCCACCCCCTGCACTTGGGGCTGAGACCCACTGAGGCTGGCAAGTCTGCCCTGCACCCCGACCCGCATGGGGGGGTCCTGGTGTTGGGCTCAGAGCATCACCTGGGAAATGTGTGTTCAATGAATATCTCAATGAGACGGTGATGCCTTGGTCTAACGGAGCCTGGCATTTAGAGACAGCCAAGAGCATTCTGGATGGGCTGTTCAGAAGCCAAGTCCTGGGATTTGCTTGGACATTTATCCCTTCATTCCTCAAAGATTTGTTGAGCACCTGCTCTGGGTCCAGCCACAGGTCAAGGGCTGGGGACTGGGGAGAGAGGCATCAGCACAAAAGATGTTGTAGGATTGGCCCTGGGAGTGCCAGGAAGGAGAAGAGCAGGTGTGCTGTGAGCCTTTGGTGCAGTGTGTGTGTGTGTGTGTGTGTGTGTGTGTGTCAAGGTCAGGAAAATGTGAGTAGGAGGTTGATGGGGGGACAGGCCGGGGATAGTTCTGTGGCAGAGGCCCAAGGCAGGGACAGCAAGGGGCAAAAGGGGGCATGGAGGGCAGAGGTGGTGAGAGTGTGAGGAAAGATGTTACAGAGGGTCCAGGTGGACCACAAAGGCCCTGTACAGAGTCACAGCAAAGACAAGTTTTTCTCCTGAAGGTAAAAGGTTGCCAAACGGGATCAGCTTTGCATTTTGAAGTCTCCCTGGGGCTGAAGGGCCAAGACCAGGTCTGTCCTGCCTGTAAGAAGACTGGAATATTCCTGCAGAAATCCAGAAATGGCCCAGCACCAGGTACGATAGATAATCAGTATGATGGCGCCAACGCTCATTATGTGCTGGTGATGACGGCAAACACGTATGCAGTCTTAGCATGATGCAGGTGCTGCCGTGAGCACTTTCAAATATTGCCTTATTTACTAGTCAGACTGCCCTAGGAGAACGATAAGACATTTCCCCCCACTCAGCAGGGAGATGAGGGCAGCCTGGCAAAAGATGGGGTGGGGGCGCCTTTCAGCAGCAGGACGGAGGCTTTATAAAAAACGCATTTCTATTATGGTAATATAGACCTAACATAAAAAATTTACCATCTCAACCTCTTTTATGTGTATGATTCAGTGGCATTAATTACATTCGCAAAGCTGTGCAGCCACCGCCACTCTTTCCAAAATTTCCCATCCCCCCAAAGAGAAACTCTGTACCGCTTAAGCAATAACTCCCCATCCTCCTCCCCTCAGCCCCTTGGATTCATATCCAAAATATATCAAACCACCCACAGAATAAAAAAAAAAAATTAGCAGACCCCGTAACCTCTAATCTACTTCTTGTCCCCTGTGAAATTGCCTGTTGTAGATATTTTACATGAACGGAATCGGACAATGTTGCAGAAGCACTGGCTTGGCAAGTGCTTGGCTAAGTTTCTGTTTGCGCCCTGGCTTTCAATTCCTTTATATGGTAATTCTGTGTTTCCGCTTTCTGAAGCACCTGGGGCAAATCACGTTTCCTCTCAGCCCCTGCTACCCTTGACTCCATAAAACCCCAGCTCTGCTGTCACGGGTTCAGCGAGCTGGCTTTCCTCCTGAGAAGAGGTTCCAGCTTCCTTTCCTGAATCGGCTGCCCTCTCTGGGTCTGAAGCTACAAATCAGGCTAGCAAAGGAATTACACTGATTACCAGTGACCTGTGATCAGCTGAGACTGAGGGCTGGGAAGGCAATTTCCCACAGAGAAACAGACTCTGGGCGTTAGTGATGCGCAGCCCGACGTCATCCTTCCACTGGCGAGGAGGCTGCACCCTCAGGGACCCGGGGAAAAGAAGACCAAAGAGAGCAGGTCATCACCCTCCGATTCGCAACCGACAACAGAGTTATATTAACAATGATTGCGACAGTGTCATCGGTGCAGAAAAAGACAAGCGTACCCCTGAGCCAGGCGGGAGCCCAGTAGCAGCCCATATCCACGGGGAAATGGGTATGTGATCCTTGGGGCCAGAAAGAAGAGGATGGATTATTTAATAAATGGTGCTGGAAACCTAGACATGCATTTAAATGTTGTAGATAATTGTCAGTAATCCCGTCAAAATAAATTTCAAAGTAAAGAACTAAGTGTAAAAATAAAACTGTAAAAGCATCGGGAGAAACCATTTGACAAACTTGTGCATCAACTTAGGAAGGGCCTTGGAAAGCCACACACACACTCACCCATGCCCAAAAGAAAATACAAAACGCAGACACTGTGTAAAAGAAAAGACTGAGACATTCAATTCCACCAATATTTTAAAACTTCTTTAAAAAAAAAACCATAGACACTATAAACGGAAATAAAAGACAAATGGAAGGCTGGGAGAACAGATCTACAACACTTATAACACAGGATTCAGATCTAGAATATATAGAAAAAGAAGTGACAGTGCAGTTGAAGAATGGGGAAAAGACCATCAATAGGCAAATTACAGAGTAGAAAGCCCCCATGTGGGAAAAGGGTCCTCCAGCTTCCTTCTGTTGAGGGAAGTGTAAACTGATGTGCCATTTAGACTGGCAGTTTTGCTATTTAAATTGTTAAAAAATGAGCATACCCCTTTGGCCCAGCAATTCCAGGTGTAGGTTCCTTTTCTCGGCCATTTACGTGCACAGGTACACACAGAAGCATATGCAGAGGTGTTTGTTTTAAAATTGCAGTTTATGAGGGCAAAGATGACAAGCAATGGCCTGCTCTTACTATTCAATGCTAAACCAGCAGTTTAAAATAGATGTGGTAGATCTACATTTATGGATGTGGAAATAGTTCAAAGATCTATGGCTAAGTGACAAAAGCTTGTGAAACGGTACAAGCAATAGGATAACATTTCTGTTTATAATAATTAAAAAAAACATTCTAAAAAGAATCTGGCTTGGACACTTCCCAAATGTTAATGTCATGAACGATTCAGAAAGGCTGAAAATCCATTCTAGATGAAAAGAGATTAAAAAGACACGGTGAACAATTACATGGAATTTTGAATAGGAAGTGAGATAAGGTAGGTTACTACAGGCTAAGGTGAAATAGTGACACATTCCAAAGTAATTTGGGCAGATAATAAAATATATATTTACAGCCATCCCCACCACCCAACCCCGAGGAGCTGGGGGAAGGTGCAG
>PVKY010013884.1:0-10826 GCA_004027775.1 Bradypus variegatus | reverse complement strand
TGGTCTCTCTCTCTGCTTGTGCTATCTCTGCCCTTCTCTGAGTCCCAGGTCCTGGGAACTGTAATGGCTGGGGCTTTCTCCACTGAGCCGAAAAAGAAACAGATAGTCCCCTTCAGACCAAGTCCAAGCAAGGTCAGTCGTCACCCAAAGCCTCTGTCTGTTTTCTGGGGACTTGTACTTGCAGTGAGCAGTTCACACTCACTACTTAAAACCCTGGTTGGAGCTCAGCTGAGCTATATTTGCTTGCTGGGAGAGAGCTTCTCTCTGGCACCACGAGGCTTTGCAGCTCGGGCTATGGGGGAGGGGTCTCCTGGCTTGGATCCGCAGGTTTTACTTACAGATTTTATGCTGTGTTCTCAGGCATTCCTCCCAATTCAGGTTGGTGTGTGATGAATGGACGGTCTCGTTTGTCCCCCTGCAGTTAATCTGGATTATTTACTAGTTGTTTCTGTTTTTTTTAGTTGTTCCAGGGGGACTACTTAGCTTTCACTCCTCTCTATGTTGCCATCTTCCCTCCTCTGCTCAGTGTTTTTTGAAGGAGACTGTAATTCTTTACACAGCTCAAAGTCAACAAATAGACATTCTTAAAAATACAAGGTCCCCAAATCACCTCCATTGCTGGGTCTCCTCATACCAGTTCTTTCAGTAAACCAATTTTGGCAACCTGTGGAAACCCAGGGCAACAACGTGTGACTTTGATGGTGATATGGACTCTAAGTCAATCCTCCAAGCTGTTGGGAGTTTGCTTGCTACAGGGAGGAATGAGGGGTTATAGGTTTTCTAGTTCTTTGGCAAAGTAAGACATGATTTTATGAAGTCTACCTAATAGCATTTTACTAGAGACATTTTATGAAAAAATAAACTTGTAGCAAACCTGAGTTTCCTTCCAAGAGTAAACATTTTAAAGTGGGTACTGGTGGAAGCTATCCTGAGATAAGACAGAAAATAGGGAAAGAGCTGACTTGTCAACTGGGATTAGTGGCTGACCTCTTCTTGTTGGAATTTTTACAGGAAAAAATACTCTGGATTTGGTATCAGCAAAAAAAAAGCTGATGATAATGAATTTGTGATTCATTTTTAAAACCTCTTAGGGAGTATGGAGGTTCTACTCAGCAAAGTTCAATCAGAAAACACAATTAGTGCTGTGGGTTTATAGGGGAAGAAACTGGAACAAAACTGACTAATTTCAGACTGTGCCATTTGAGACTTCTTGTTTACTGAACAAGTGTTTGGTGACCACCACTGCCTGGGAGTTTGCCTCCCAGGATTTTTTTAAAGCCCCAGAGCCTGGCAGAAGGGCTGTTTGATCTGTTTGTGTGGCCACAGGGATCCATGTGGGCCTGCATCAGGAGGTAGGCTGCCGGCCGGCCCTCTGCTGCCTCCTGTACCCCACGAGGTCTTTCCAGACAGATCTGTGGGAATCAGATGGACAAGTCACTACCAGCCAAGGAAAACATGCACTGGTGCTCCACGCTATTGAAACTGCCAAATACTAAGGCCCTTGTGCTTTCTGAAGACTACACTCCAAGATGCAGCTTTGTTCCTTTTAGGAAAAAAGTTTTAGCCACAGGAAGTAGTCTGAACCAGCTCTCTACAAAGTCTTCAGATCCACTTTATACTGCAGAGCCTGCCCCCTGGCAGGTCTGTAACCTGGTCTAATTTATAGAGCTAGTGGGTATCACACAAGCAGCCTTCTGGAGATTTCAGTGGCCGGGATCGCGGGACAGTAACTAGACACGAAGCCTGGGGCCAGCGCTCCATGATGCTCAAATGCAGCTGGTCAGAAACTAAGACGAGGGGCAAGGAAGGAGAGGAACCTGGCCAGGAGAGGAGCGGCTGGACCCCAGAGATACAATGTCGTCTTTGCTCCTTGGTAGGAATGCCACAAAGGTGTAACCGAGAAGTTAGGATTTAACAAATGATTTTGACTAAGGAATCATTATGTAGCTATTTTTTTTACTTTCTAGCATATTAGAATAGCCAGATGGAAATATCTGAAATCTCTGAACTGTACTCCAGCTAACTTGATCTCTGATAATGATCCTGTAACTATCTAGTCTTTATCTTGTGAGTGTTAAAACCTTGTGACAACCCTCACTTGTACCCCCTTGTTTTCCAACTTTAGATCACTAAAGACAGCCCTTAATGTTTATTAATGAAGGGCCTTGGGGCAGCCCAGAAGTAACCCACCCAATTCCAAAGCTATCTTGCTAGATGGAGCTGGGTCTAACCAAAATGGGCCCACATGACATGCACAGCAGCTTAAATTTTAACCTGTAAGTGATCTACACCCCATTACAATACCAAAAATCACACCTATCAACACATTAAGGCCACTTACACGTGTTCTGTGACTTAGCATGTAATCAATCTGCACATGCTCAGTAATTAGATCACCTCCAACCTCACCTTCTCCAGCCACTGTGCTCATCATCCTAAAACCTGTCCATCTAGCAGTTACTGCAGTTTTGCTTTGTGCCTAGCAATAAACTCAGAAATCCTCTCTCCGAAGCTCCAGTGTCTCAGGAATTGATCATTTGATCCCCATCAGGCAGAAAATCCACTGCTTTTGACTGATATCAAAGGGGCAGTAACTTGCTGGAGGGATGTTTAAGGGAAGGTAAGAGAGATATGAGCCTTTTTCTTCTGAGAGTCCTATCCTGGAACTGTTTCCTTCTAAGTGTGCTTGGAAACCAAGCCGCTCACATGCCAAACTCTAGGGAGCCCAGGAGTCAGAAAAGCCTCCAAGCACAGCCCAGAACCAGGAAGGCAGGAACAAAGGGTGGGGATGGTGGATGTCAGGACATCACAGCTGCCCGAGGGCTTCACTGCCCAAAGGGACTGCCCACCCTGTCTCTGGGGCTGGCTCAGTGAGCCAGGCTTGTGACCCCCACCCTGGCAGACTGGAAATTGTAAATGCTCACCCAGCCAGGTGGGGGTGGGGGGCTGTGGACAGGAGCCAGAAAGGCCACTGTGGCCCCAGGGTGGGAAGGAGGCTGAGAACCTGGGAAATGCAGACCCCTCCCTAAACTGTAACAGCTGCTCCCCATGATGGGATCTGGGGGCTCCCAAAGAAGATAGGCTACCTGAAAATGCCATTTTCTGAACTATTACTTAATATCTGATTATCAAAGAACTATCCTATCGTGCCAACAGATTGAGGTCAGAATTCACTACCAACATCATCCCTTCCAGATTGGTCTGGAGGGCTCCCCTGTAGTGACAGGCAATGGTGGCATTTCTTCCACAGAGGAGCTCTCATTAGAAAACCTCCAGCCTACATCCGTACCATCAGCAGTGCAGCGTGAGGTAGCCTGCATGGCCACCGGGGCTGTGACATTCCTTAGGTCTGGGCTTCGTGGCAAGTGGAGACTCCCACCCAAGCCACCGGGGTCAGAGGCAGGAGTGAGGACGGGCACCTGCTGGTCCCTCAACCCCCAGCAGAAGGAAGACTCGCTGCTCAGAGCCCCCTGATCCTGGGGACAGTGCCAACCAGAAGTGCCCCACCCAGGTCCTGGGAGGTGGGGTCGCTGAGACAAGCCTGGACCAGCCTCCAGCCTGACCCTTCCTGCTCTGCGCATACTGAGGTGTGGCCTACCAGCCAGGGACATCCTCAAATCCAGTGGGCACAGTCGGGAAGCTCAGCCCAGTCCCCACCTGCTGAACCTCCACGACAGCTGGTTTCATCGTTAGAGGTTGTATCAACTAGCAAACATCCAGCAAAGCAACAATCGCTAGATGTCAGATGGGGGAAACCAGACATCTAAGGAGACTGTCAATAAACTGGAGTGTTAGGCAGGCAGCAAATGAAACCATACAAACATTTATTTTGCATTTGATTTCACTGGTTCAAATGTCTACACGCGGGAGTAAGTTCACTCGCTCCTCCTCAGGGTTCTGACTCGAGTGCGCCAGCCCAACCAGGTGTGGCTCTATCCAATGCCGGGTCCTGGTCCTCCAGCGCCCAGGAGGCTCAGCCCTTGACAGTGCTGGAACCGCAGCAAACACCAGAAAGCCACAGGTCCAGCTTCAGGCAGTGCCAGACACGGTGGGGCCAATCCTCGGGGCTCCCTCTCATGCCCCATGATGCAAGGCAGCGGGGATGTGGCTTGGGGTGACCAGCTCCCAGGTGCGGCCACTGGTCTTGCAGGCCCCTCCAGCAGCAGCCACCATGCTCCCCTGCTGGCCTGGGGTGCCAGCTGGCTTCCTTGGGCAGCATGCGAGCAAGGGCTCCCCGTGTTTTACCATTCAGGCTCCAAAACTTTCTTGCCACATCTGGACCTGAAAGTAAGAGCTCTGATTTTTAGAAGCTAGATTCTTGTTGCATTTGGACAGAACGGATAATTTGTCTTTCATATTTTCTTTGTATTTCTTTTCAATAGTTCCTTGGCCCAACATCTTTCTGTCTGCTCTACACAATGAAAACACAAACTAAATGAGAATAGAAAAAAATAATTAAAGCATTAAATTGTACAAATTACAAGTCTGTTCCAAAATATACTTACATTAAATAAAATATGCATTTCAGTGAGAGATACAGTAAATGATTCTAAGCATTCTGGCAAGCTTTGGGACATCTAGGTAGAGCCAACATTTCTGGAAGAAGCTAAGAGAATTTGCATCCGATTCCCATGTGTAGCGAGTTTCCTATGGCCACTCTGCAGTTACACTGAACACATCATTAGCATCACTTGTGTGGGAAACTGACTTGCTTGGGAAAAGGGTAAGCAAGGTCTAGGCTCAATTCTGAGTTCACTAAATCTTTTCAAGAATGTCATCAACAGCCTATACAGTACAATTTCAAAAAAGTAAACATGTCAAGGTAAGCAGACAACACTCTAGAACCCAAAACACATTATCCGGCTGTATTTAAGTTGAATTCCCCTTTGCATATGGGCAGTCGGGCAGCGTTTCTTCCTGGGGACAATGTAGTACAATCCAAGGGTGGGAGGGACGTGGGGTTGGGCAGAGGAGGGTCAATCTTGTTGTTTTAAGTTAGAGACACATCTATAGCACGCAACCCGTGGTCCTGCGGTCTTTTCCTCGTATCATCTGGCGTAACGTTTAATGTAGTCTTCAACTTTATTCCGGAAGTCCTCCTGTGATCAGCAAGGAACCGGGGAGAGAAGGGAACAGTGAGTTAGAGCAAGGGAATCGACACTTCAGGAACACGTCAGACCCACTAAAGCAAAGGGCTAACCAGGGAGCCTGCGGGGTCTGAGCGCCCTTCCCCCTTCCCCCCCAACCCTGGGGCCTGCTGGGTGAGGGTCTGTGCGGCAGAAGGAGCATGGGGACAGCGCACTGTCTCCCTCATCTGCAAGGGGAGAGTTCGGCCCAGACAAGTGGGATCAAAGCCACATCACGAGTTAGGCCAGGACTGTACCCAGCCAGTGTGTCCCACATGCTGCTGCTCTCCAGAGACCCTCGGTTCCAGAGCCACCCTCCCAGATGGCTTCCCTAGCCTCACTGCCTATCTCGAGGGACCCACTCTCCCAGCCCCAGCAAAGCCCCAGCAGGGCAAATGATGCCCGGGAGGAAGCTGCAGAGCTCCCCTCTCCCATGGGCGGCAGAAGGTGCCCTGGCGACACCGCCTCCTGTGAGAAAAGAAACCACCCGGGCTTCTGAAATCTGGGCCACCACCCACTCTGAGGTCAGGAACAATCTCCTCTGGCCTTGCAGGAATGAACACACAGCCCTTGGGGCTGGCAGGCCCTTAGAGCACCCACCCTGGGTCCCCACCAGCAGCCCAGAACTCCACCATAGCGACAGGACGCCACATGGCCCAACTATCTGCTCTCAACCCCTCTTCTCCGAGGCCCCCCAGCCACACTGCCTCGGCCCATCGGGTAATGGGTGCCAGCCATGCAGCTCCACTGTGTGGGGTCATGCCACACCTTCAGCAGGCATGAGCCCTGTCTCCTTGCACGTGCAGCCCTGCCAAAGGGGCCTGCCATCTTCTCTGTGCATTCCTCACATCTGATGTGGGGCAGAGGGCACAGCAGGTGCCTGAAGTCCATGCCGGTGGCAGTGAACACAACCTGAGGATGCCGATGAGGTGCCCTCCCGCACAGGGCCCCAGCCCGCACTGCCTCTCTCTGGCGGAGAAAGTCTGAAGGAAGATGCAGGCCCTCCTCCCCACCCATGGAGCTCAGCAACCCTCCCAAGGCCGGGGGTCCCCAGGTTCAAAGCCATGGGAGTGGTTCAGCTACTCGTTCACAGTCTTGGGGTGACAAAGTGGTGGGCTTCTGGCTGACTGCAAATCCCCCCACTCACCTAAGACCAACTCAGAGGCTCCTACGCTGGCCCTTCGCTCTCAGCAACAAGAGGTGGTGTGGAGAAACCCCAACTTGCCTCCAGCAAAAACTTCATGAGATCATTTCCACGCTGCCCAGGAGCCAGAAAATCCCGTCAGCTCATGAGGAGCCACCAAAGCAGCAAAGCACACAGGATGTGAAATTCAGATGCCACAAACAGCAGCCGGGCCCTGCCTTCTGCCCTTGGGAGAGAAGAGGCTGCCTGACACATCCCTCCTGCCCTGAGCAGCTCTGTCAGGAAGAAGCCCAAGTCCAGGGCTCCGGAGGACATTGTGGCGTGAGCCAGTGGCTCAGCCACCACTGGCTGGGCAACCGGGTGGGCTGACTCCTCAGTGGCCCCGCTTCTCAGCCAAGAGAGACATCACAGGACCCCCCTGGGAGGTATCCTGAGCCAGCATCCTATGGCACCTTCTAATGCCATAGGCAATGGCAATGCAGCCTGGCATCTGTGTGGCCCGTCCAGGCTGCCACTCCACCGCGTCACTGCTGCCCTCCTGCCCCTGCCCCCGTCCCCGCCCCACTGGTTCCCGTGCCCTTCCCTGAATCCCCATGCGTGCTCCCGCCTCAGGGCCTGCACACCAGGGGCTCGCCTTCCAGAACAGGCTCCCAGTATCCACTAGGTCCACTCTCCAAACGGGCCTCCCCAACCCCCACGTAAAAACTGACACCGATGCTCGCCCCACAACACGTGTGCGTGCGCATTTACCCTACCCTGCTAGAAACTCTGCGCCACAGGGACGGGGGGCTGTGTTCCCTGATCTCTCTGGCATTTAGTTCCACATCCTACATGTGGAATGAAGAAAGGATCCTATAAGATAAACTACATAGAAGGCTCAATTTCTGTGCTCACGGTCCAGCATGAGGGCGCTGGGAGCTGGGGTGCAGTGGAAGTCAGGTGGGAGTGTGACGGGGGAGGATGGGTCCATATTACTGGGCCTTGGACAAACCTCCAAGAAAAGTAAAAAGAAAAAATTTTACACAAGTCTTTTTCGGCCCGAGTGAAAGCACATTCCCTGCTGTTATCTATCACACTCTCTGACAAGAGCTCTCATTCTCCCAGGTTCAGAACCAGGGCCACCCCCAGGCGCAGCCACCAGGCCCACCGGGCAGGGCCAGGAGCAGCCTGAGCAGGTCTCCACCTGAGGGCTGGAGAACGTGCCTGTCGGGAGCTCCTCGGCAGAGCACAGAACCCACGGCTTCACCAAAGGCCACCAAGCCCTGTGAGGATGGCAGGAAAGCAGGTGTGCGCACCCTGAGCCGGGTGGGGGCCGAGGAGCCAGGTCTTGCCTCGGGGGTGAACAGCCTTAGGTCAGCGGGGAAGCAGCCAGGGGTGGGGGCAGTGCTGAAGGTGATACCCCCTGGAGGCACGGTCCAAGTGGAGTAGTCAGTGAGGGGACATGAGATGAGATGGCAGGGGGCTGGGCAGGCACACAGGCCCCCTCTGGAGCACCACGGAGTGTGGGTCTGACAGCTGAGGGCACAGCGAGGGTGCTGCCCACTGCCCGAGCCACCTCACGTGTGGGTGCTCCTCCTAAGGACCTCCAGCCTCCCGGCCTTTGGGCACAGAGCCGACTCCTCAGCAGGACGCCAGCCCCCAGCCAGCCTCCTTTGCCCACCCAGAGCCACCTGCCAAGCCCCAGCCAAGCTGTGTGACTCGCTGTCCCTGCTGCACCACCACTTGTTCTCGGGGTCTGTACCTGTGCACAGGCTGGGGGTGCTCTTCACCCACTTCTGACGGGAGCCCCGCACCCAGGAAGAACCCCCTCCCCAGTGGCAGTTCCCTGATCTCCCAGGCTTCTGCTCCTGGGGCTTGTTGAGGTGTGGAGGTCAGATATGCCCATGTAAAACCCACATGGTATCCAGCACACAGCAGGTCTTAAATAAACAGAAGCAATTCCTCTTGAGGTTAGGACGACGGCTAGAACCTAACAGATGGCTCTTAGAGCTCTACACTTTCAGAGCCTGCACAAGCCCATCTCACAGTGTGGCTCTGGGCTCCCCAACTACACTGTGCTCTACGCTTTGGCTGACATGCTTAGACCAGCCCAGGCCCTGCCACCCACAGACTGGAGATGCCGTGACGCTGCTCGCTGCACTCGGCATGAGGGGCCTGAGTGAAGAGTCCTTTTCTGACCACCTCACCCAGGCAATGCCTCCTCCCTGGAGGCCCTTCCTGCCTCCTTTACCACAGTCAGCACCGCAGATGCCCGGGTGCCCGGGCCACTCAAGCCTGGGCACATTCAAGAACCACACACATTAACTTTGGTTTTCTTGAACTTGCTCTTTACTTCCCAATGGTTCTGGTGTTTTATTCCCAGGTAAATAGGCTCCTGAATCAGACGTCTTATTGGGAACACAGCACGGTAGAAACGCAGGCTAATGGGGAAGGTCGTTAATCTGACAGAGGCCAGGCTGATGTCTGCACAAGTGACAGGCCAAGGGTTAATGTCCCCAAGGTACAAAGATCTCCTAGGAATCAATACGGAAAACCAAACAATTCAGCACAGAAGTGCTCAGAACAGGAACAAGGAAGTCAGCGAAACACAGCGAAACACAAGCAGCCAACACCCACATGCAGAGAAAGGCAGCCAGCCTCTCTGGCAGCTCAGACAGCAGAGTGGAACGAAGGGCAGCAAGCACCTCCTACGCCGGGCTGGGGTGGGGACTGCTGCGGCCACGTGGACAAACGTTCCTGCACAGGCTCTTCAAATTAGCTTACATGCAATCTCTGACCCAGTAACCCAAGTTTGGGACTTTCTGTAGAAATAAAATTCAGGGTACGTGTCCAAATGATACTACTGCATTACTATTCACTGTTGAAAAACCTCCCATGGAAAAAACCTGAATGCCCGCCAACAAAAGAACGGTTATAAAAAGCTTGGAGGGGTGAGGGAAGATGGTGGCATAGGGAGGAATGGAAGCTAAGCAGTCCCCCGGAATAACTGAAAAAAAACCAGAAACTAGTGAATGATCCAGAATAACTGTGGGGGGGCAAACAAGACTGTGCACTCATCACACACCAACCTGAATTGGGAGGAATGCCCGAGACCACAGCATAAAATCTGTAAGTAAAACCTGCGGATCCAAGCTGGGAGACCCCTCCCTCATAGCCTGAGCTGCAAAGCCTCGTGGTGCCAGAGAGAAGCTCTCTCCTAGCAAGCAAATATAGCTCAGCTGAGCTCCAACTGGGGTTTTAAGTAGCAAGTGTGAACTGCTCACTACAGGTATGAATCCCCAGAAAACAGACAGAGGTTTTGGGTGACGACTGACCTTGGAGAGCCGGAGGGTCGCCTTGGACTAGGTTTGAAAGGGACTGTTTCTTTTTCGGCTCAGTGGAGAAAGCCCCAGCCATTTTCAGTTCCCAATGCTGTGCCTCAGAGAAGGGTGGAGACAGCACAAGCAGAGAGAGAGATGATTGAAATGCTAATGACCTCCCCCTAGGGGGTCTATTGTCTCCAAGAAGAAAGGGGTGGGGCTCTTTCCATTCAGAACCAGACCCCAGAGCCTGGGGGAACATGGCCATACCTCCTCACACCAGTCAAGAATTATAGGCTAAAAAGGAGACAAAAATGCACAACTTGCAGCCATGTCCCCGGCGGGTAGGGGCACTCCTGCCTGGGGCCAAACCCATAGCACAGAGCCGCACCAAGAAACCCAGTGTGACAGGAGTCTTTCCCACAGCACCACTCACATGCCACAATATTGGCCGTGGACAGTGGCCTTGAATACACCCACGGCTGACTGTCCCGGAGCTGGGAGGGCAGAGCTGTGTGGAAGGGGGAAGTTAACGTGTCCCATTCAACCACCTTCACAGCAGGTTGGGAACGCCCCTGCACGGCCCGGTGGCCCAGGGCTTCCCTGGAGGCCAGCACACCCCTGTGACATGGCACAGCCCTCCCTCCCTCAGCAGAGGTCCTGGAACCACTCGGAAATCCCAGGGAACCTACGCCAATACCAAGGACTTTTGGGTCAGTGGCAGAGAACAGCCTTAAATCTCCAGGAACACCTGGGAGGTTTAATTATTAAAGCTGCCCTTCCTCTCTAACCGCTCAGACACACACCCCACATTCAGGGCAGACAGCACCGACAGCACACCCAAATTAAATGCACTGAGTGGACTCCACAGGGGTCAGATCCCCACACACCACAAAGGCAGGGTTGGGGAGAGCTGAGTTGAGGGGAATTGGTGACTCATGGATGCCATCAAGCTGCAATTCTGACAAATTAAAGATCAAGTAAAGCAAATGTCAAGAGGCCAAAAACAACAGAAAATCTTAAAGCTTATGATAAAACCAGATGATATGGAGAACCCAAACAGAAAATCTTAAAGCTTATGATAAAACCAGATGATATAGAGAACCCAAACCTAAACACCCAAATCAAAAGATCAGAAGACACACAGTACTTGGCACAATTAATAAAAGAACTACAGACAGGCACCAAGAGCATGGCACAGGATATAAAGGACATGAAGAAGAGCAAGGCAGAGGATATAAAATACATAAAGAAGAC
>PVKY010013883.1:0-10829 GCA_004027775.1 Bradypus variegatus | reverse complement strand
AGAAAGGAATGGCTGGTCTCTTCTGCAGGCGACTCCAGGAGACTGTCAGCAGATGGAGTGCTTTGGGTAAAAGACCACACAATTCAAGCTGCGACTGGGTTTTGCAGACAGCAGTCTCAACTCGGCATCCCCTCAGGCTGCAGAGACCTTAGCACCAGCTGGTTGACCATTAGCATAAATTAAAAGCAAGATACATTTCAACTCCTTAACTAACTCCAGAGCGCTGCCCACAACTCCTGAGGCGAGTGTGGGTTATTATTCTGAAACACGGCCCTGAGACTGGGTGATTTAAGCTAACATCCATCCCTCTGAGTGCCCGCCGAGTACCTGGGCCAGATGCCTTTTTCATTTTTATCTCAGAATTATCCTCTGAGGAAGCCAGAATTACTGTCAACTGACACATGATAAAGCAGGCTTAGGGAAGTTAAGTGAAATTCATGTTCTTTCTCCTAAAGCATATTGCCTCTAGACTACAGCTGCACCCATCCCAGGCCTATTTTTCTGCCACCACAGAAAAAAATATATACAACTGCATTTCTGCAAAGGGATCACTAGTCAGCTTCTCAAGACCTTCCACGCGCGGTACTTCTGAGAGCGCCGTGTGGGTGCCCCCTCCCCCAGCCGCTCCAGAGGGTTTCCACAGCCACTGGCCACCAAGGGTAAGTGCAAACGACTGCACCTCTGGTTTCAAACATCAAAAGCCTTGTTTCTGCTGCTTCCGAGTGAAACCTCAGGTGTTTACAATTCTGCAGTCCAAACTCATCTACGATTTCCAGGTGCAAACTAGAAGGGAAAAAAATAAATAAATCTCCCTAAAATAGGCCAGAATTCCACAACCTTGAATTCCTTCCTGGACTAGTCTCTCTAAACCAAGGCCCCGTGCATCTGAAATTTTCCCGGGTCACAGCTGTCATGGAAGAAAAGCCAGGGCAAGGTAACCTTGGCTTTGTATCTCTTCGGTGGCGTCTCACCCTCCAGACCTCTGCTCCCATCCCAAACCCCAGTCATTATTGATTCCCACGTGGGTGGACAAATGAAAACGAAACACAGAGGAGAGATCACCAGATTTCAACCTTCATGTATATTTTGCCTCTGCTCATGTAGAATATAAGGAACCTCAACCTTACAGTTCAAGTCTCCAAATGTCAACAACACATTTCTGGGAGTTTGGAACCAAACCTGGGGCACTGTTGACCAGCTGTGGTGCTTTCCTTTCACGTTCACTCAGGCAGGCGCCAATGCCAATCACTTCTCAGCAAGGACGGTTCAGAGCATCAGAGCTAGACCACAGAGCCAAGCCAACCCCGCCAGCCTTGGGCACACCCGGTAAGAGTGTCTTCCAAGGAATGCACCAGCCCCCAAGTCAGGCTTAGCAAACAGAATTCAGGGGTCTCCAAAACTCATCTCCACCCTGAATGGCACCCTCCAAGCTGCTCTCCCACAGGGCCAGCCAGGCTGGTTTTTATATCCCAGGGTAATAAGATACTGCATACAGATGACCTAACCTTGGTCGCTTCTCAGCTGGAAAGCCATGCCATTTATTTTTAATACACATTCAAAATATGATTACGTATCACCAGCCTAGAATGGCTATTATGCTTAATAGACTGATTAGCAAGGGAGGGACTCTGCAAACTACACCCGGGGGTAAATGGGATGTTTGAAATTTACATTAGCTCTCCTACCATCATTTTGGTTTTGGTGCAATGGTTTGTTACACATGCGGAGTATAATTTCGACTAATGATGCTAAATAGCAAAATGTCAAGCTTCAACTCTTAACAGCCTCAAATAAATTACAGTTTTATTTATCATCCTCCTAATTATTTTCCCAGCCATCTGTCCAGGACACTTCCCTATTCCACGGCAGTTTCCATCCTGTAGGGCTAGTTAAAGTGCACTGGTTCCTGAGATGTCAAAGCAATTGGCATTTGGAAACCTCTGGAATAGGCTTTTTGTTAAACCCTAGAATTCTGTCTTTCCGAGACCATGCTGTGAAAAATATTTTAGAAATTGCAAACCAGCCACTTCAGCCATATTCTCTAAGTACAAGCACAACCTCCGATGAACAGCACAGTTAACAAACACGTCCTCTCTCTAAGGCATTACTTAAGATTCAGAAAAAAGTTTCCCAAAACTCACTTACCTCGGTGATCTGCATCCACAGCTCCCAAGAATCCTCTCTTTTGAGACTGATGAGCTGGTGTTGAGACTGATTCACACTTCAGCAAACAGCTCCCAAGTACCTGGAGACAAAAGCCACCTACCTGGAGCCAGGTGCAGGAGCGAGGCCGTTCTGCACTAGACGTGGAAATGGGTCCCGAAGTCCTCGCTGGGCAGGTGAGGTGGGTTCTCCACACGATTTCAGAGTGAGTCTGGTCATGGGGACGCCTTCATTTGCCAGAGAGGGGAGAGCACCCAGCAGAAGGCAGGGCTGGGGACCTTGCTACTGATAGAGCAACAAAGCCCTGGGGACCCCTCAGAGCCCACACACACAAAAAAAAAAAACCCTCCTTCCTCTTTGAATTCCCTTCTTCCTCTTTGAATTCCCTCTTGTGGTTCCTCTTTATCTCTTGAAATTTAAAATCCCCACCAAGGCAGCTGACCCAGATACCCCATCAAGCCCCTAGTTCATTATGTTCGACCCAATACAAAATACCAAAGCCTACCTGCCCTAAACCCACCCCTATAGGATGCACAAACCTCACTGAATCAGCAGAAATCAAGCTTACTTCCTTTTTACCTTTATCAATAAAAATCATTTGCCATCCCTAAAAGCCCAAAGCGACTTACGTTTTCCCAAGTGATCTGGCTTCTTTTGCTGCAGCAAAATTTTGGTGTCCTGAATCAAGTGCTGTGGTCTGCAAACCCGACTCCAGTCTGTCTTGCACGGGACTTCCCCTCCATTTCCAGGCTTCTGAGCCGGAGCAAAACAGGCGTGGGAGAGCCTGATGCCAGAGGGCTGCTCCTCAGGACACCGTGAAATAGCCACAGCTCTGAAAATGCACTGGTTTTTTCTTCTGAGAGTTGCTGGTAAAGATCTGGATTGTCTGCTAATGAAGGAAGAAGGAGGTTGGTGTTCAGGGAATTGCTAAACTTGCAGGTGAGAGAAAAAGTATTAACTTACACAATGGATGCAAAGCCATACATACCCAAATGCCCAATCTAACAGCTACCAAGAGCTCTGAAGTAAATCCCTGGCCTTCCTGGAGGTGGCAGTTCAGTGGGAACCTCAGTATGTTTGCCGGATGTGTGCAGCGATGGCCATTTGAAGGGACAAGCCTGCCACCTGATGTTCCCTGGTCACATCAAAAACATTGTGATGTGTTGTTGTGCAACTGATCTAGGGAGAGCATTAGAATATGGTGCTGGGCCAGCTGTGCTGGTCACTGCAATTCAGAGAATCGTAGGTTGGCTTTCACCATTACCCCAGGACCAGCACATCTACGAGATGTATTTGGATGTGTCCCTGTTCAGGGGCTACACAGAGGAATGAGAGTGTGAGTGAGTTTTGCATCCAAGGTATCACCATATCGCACGTGGACGCAGCCCAAGCTTCGTCAACAGACTCCTGATGCCTGCTCGCCTCCCCCAAGCTATTCACCACACAGCAGCCAGGGAAGTGGCTCTTAAATGCAAAGCTCATCCTGGCACACAAAACCAATGGCTTTCCATGGCTTACAAGCTGCGGCTGCAGTTCCTGACCCCATCATACAATTCAGTGTAAGTGGCCCCTCCAGCCTCAGCTCCCATCGCTCCTTCCTGGTCCCACTCTTCCAGCTTCCAGTCTTCCCACCCGCCACCTCCCCCAGCCACCGAGCTTTGCGCAGGCAGCCCTGAGCCCCGGGCACGCTCAATCTCCCTGATCCAGCCCCCCAGACAGCGGGTGCCTACCTTTAATTTGTGCGAGTATATGAAGAATGCCTGCAAACCCAGGACATGCTTTTGGAGGCATAAGTTTTATTTCTTCACTGCGGCATATTCGGAGGCTGCCTTCCCACCTGCCCCTCAGATGATGACTGCTCACCATAAATAATATATTCTAGGACAGATAACAAGGTGTCTAATCTTCACCATGAAAACTGGCATCGCCCAATTCTACAGAGAAAAATGAAGCTCCGAAAAAGTAATCAGCCAAGAGTCCATAGTTGTGAAGTATCCTCAGATGTCAATCAGATCCAGGTGACTAAAAGGATATTTCACATCTTCTATATTCTTACTAATGTTCTGTCCACTTGTTCTATTGACTCTGAACACAGGAGTGCTAAGGTCTTCAAGTGTATGCATAGACTTGAATGATTTTTCCTTCAATTTTATCCATTTTTATTTCGTGTATTTAGAAGCTCTGTTGTTAGATGCATACACATTGATTATTGTTATGTCTTCTTGGTGAAATGAGCCTTTCATCCTAATGTGTCTACCTTTTATATCCTGGCATTTTTCGTTTCCTGAAGTCTCCTTTCCCTGATATTATAGCTACTCCAGCTTTCTTTTCACGTGTGTTTTCCTGTGATTTCTTCCTCTGTCCTTTTACCTTTGGTCTATGTATATCCTTACTTTAAAATGGTTTCTTATCGATAATGTATAATTGGGTCTGTTTTTATAAATAATCCTGCAATCTCCATGTTTTTTTTAGTGTGGTAAGCCTATTTACATTTTATTTAAGCATTCATAGAACTAGACATAGGCTTACCATGTTTGGTCTGTCCCCTTTTCTTTGTTTGTTTTTTGATTATGGAATATAATATTTTCTTTGAAGTAATAACTTCTAAGTGCAACTTAACAATGAGCTGGAGAGCAAATTTCAAAGAATGTTACGAGTTATAGTTCCACAGTTTCAGTTATTTCCTTACTGTAAAATATAACATACATGCAAAATATAAAGTATATGCAAAAAGGTTATAACTTTCAAAGTACAATTTAACAACTAGCTATACAGGAAATTTCCAAGATTATATTACGTGTTACAGTACCACAGTTTCAGTTATTTCCTTATTGTGAAGTATATCATAAATACAAAAAACATTCAAATTACAATTTAACAAGTAGCTATAGAGCATCATCGCTTAGCTGTACAGTCCTCATCACTCTCCATTTTAAACAATCCTCAAGACCCAAAATACCCCACAGCTCTTGTCAGCCTTTATTATTTATCCATAGTATTTGTGTAATACTAGTATGGTATTCCTATTAATTATAGTCCCTCGTATACAATATGTAGATTTTTTCCACATATCCTTCTATTGTCAACTCTCTGTGCTAGTGTCAGGCTTTAGAAGTATATCATGCAAGCACCTATCTACATTTGTGGTGCTGATCTGTGGGAAACATGCCTTTACACAACTCCTTTCATTCCTATTTACCTTCAATACAGTTCTGATACTTATAATCCCATTGACAAATAATCATCACCCCATCCATTCCCATACCTTTGAATTCACCATCATTAACATATCTTAACATATTAGATTACCATTCCCCATCACTAAGTTTGTCTATCTCTAGGTCCCCAATATTCTATGTTATAAGACACTGATTTTACATTGTTCAGATAGCTCACAGATTTGGTAACATACAGCATCTGTCCTCTTGTGTCTGGCTTATTTCACTCAGCATTATGTCTTCCAGGTTCATCCATGTTGCCATGTATTTCAGGACCTCATTCCTTCTTACTGCTGCATAGTATTCCATTGTATGTATAGACCAGATTTTGTTTATCCACTCTTCTGTAGAAGGACACTTGGATGGTTTTCATCTCTTGGCAATTGTGGACAATGCTGCCATGAACACTGGTAGAAAAATGTCTGTTCATGTCACTGCTTTCAGATTTTCTGGGTATATACCGAGAAGTGGGGTTACCAGATCATTGGGTAATTCAATATCTAGTTTTCTGAGAAACCGCCAAACTGTCTTCCAGAGTAGCTGTACCATTATACAGTCCCACCAGCAATGAATAAGACTTCCAATTTCTCCCATCATCTCTAGCACTTGTAGTTACCTGTTTGTTTAATGGCAGCCACTCTTATTGGAGTAAGATGGTATCCTATTGCGGTTTTGATTGTCCTTTTTTTATAATAAACATATATTTAAGAAAGTCAACAAAAATGATCACCTGAGCATCTGGAATGACTGAATGTTGGCTGGTCTCTATTGGGCTTGATGGGCTTCTCTGATCCATTTGTCTCTTACTCTCCTTGAGGGGTCATCGGACAGGTTTTCCTCGTTCTTCTCATGACAGACGCAGAGGTTCAAGAAAGCAAGCAGAGACGTACAAGGAATCATAAATGCCAGGCTCAGAACTGGCAAGGCAACACTCCTGTCTCTCTTTCTTGGCTGAAGCAAGAACTGGAATTGCATCCAAAGTGGTACAGGTTCCACGCCTTTTTTTGGGAGGAGATGCTGCATTTCGTGACAAAGGAACCAGCAAAGAAATCTGCATTTCTTTAACTAGACATAGACAGGTGGCCTTGGCACTGGGTGTGTCCACCTACACCTGCCAAATACATACAGAGGAAATTTGATCAAAGAGTGCCAAGTAAAATAAAACAAACACCTTCACCGGGAGATGCCCAGAGAGACGTCCTTCCAAGGAAGAATTTTCCAGAAGACAAGAACAATTGGCCTGCAGGGGCTAAGAAAATGGAGCAATGGAACACACCCTACAAAACTGCAGATGACCAACAGCTGGTGATAAACCAGTTTCAATCCAAGAGAGAGTTTACAGGAAAAGCTATACACCAATCAATGCATATCTGCCCCCCCCTTGTAAAACCCCTTCTCCATGTAAAATGGAAACTTAACATCAGCCAATCAGAACATTTCCTTGCTTCCATGTTTGCCTTCTACAAGCTCCCCCTTTCCACACCTTCAGTGGAGCTCATTGCCACTTTCCTTCTCACTGCCTGATTCCCAGATCATTTTTTTGCCCAAATAAACTTTAACATTTTTTAAATACCTCAGTTTATCTTTCACAAGAGGTAAAATATATTGAACACCCAACGCAATGTCTGGGACACACAGTAAGCAAGTGGTATATGACCATCACTATTTCATCATTATTTTAACTATTTCAAGTCACCCAAGACACATGTTCCCATCAGATAGTGTTATGCCAAGAATAGACTGAAGAGATATATTATCTCCCTAACCCTTTCTTGGTGATGCTAAGGAGATATTAATGTTTGTTTTTCTTCTGTGCCAGGCAAATTGTTAGACTAAAATGTTTTTAGAGCTTTGCTGTACAGCCACTAGATGTATGTGACTATTTATATTTCAGTTTTAATTAACTCAGTTTTGGTCACACCAGCCACATTTCGAATGCTTAAAACAGATGTGGAGTTCATGGCTATCACAGTATATAGCACAATTTTAGAACAGTGTTGGAATCACTGATTAAACTACTCTTAACATCCCTGCTATACCCTGGGTATAAAAGTCATGATAAAATTCAGCACTAGCTTTTTAAGTTGGCATCAGTTGGAAATGTACTGTTGTCATACATACAGCACATGTTGTAATTACATTGCTGGCATTTCAGTTAATATTTAGGGAGAGAAAATAACAATGGGTAAAAAAAATAATAAGGGAAATATTGATACTGATTAAAAGCAGTGGGTTCTCTGCCTGATGCGCTCAAATGACCAATTCCTGAGACAGCGGGGTTTCATGGAGAGAAACAGTTTCATTGCTAAGTTCGAAGCAGGAGGCCAAATGGCCTATTAGCCTAAAAATCTGTCTCCATGAACTGCAGTAACTCTGACAGTTTTATAGTATCAAAGGATGGGTAGGTTTTTAGGAAAATGAGCTCAGTGGCTGCAGATGATGTAATTAGAGCTAACCTAATTATTGAGCACCTGCAGATTAATTACATGCTTAGTCACAGAACGTGAGATAATGGTGGCCTTAATATGACGATGGGCATCATTTTTAGTATCATAATGAGTAGCAGGTCATTTACAGGATACAGTGTAAGCTACTGTGCATGTCAGGCGGGCCTATTTTAGTTAGATCCAGCTCCCTCTACCAAGACAGTTTTCGAATTGGGGTGGATTATTTCTGGGCTAACTCAAGGCCCTTTATTGATATTAGGGGCTGTCTTTAGTGATCCTAAGACTCTAAGGTTGTAAAACAGGATAAGTGGTATAAGTGGAGGCAGACACAAGGTTTTTACAATCACAAAATGAAGGCTATGTAGTTACACAATCATTATCAGAGATCAAGGCAGTTGGATTATAGATCAGAAATTCCAGGTATTTCCCTCTGCCTATTCTAATATACTAGAAAGCAAAACGAAATATCTATATAATGATTCAGTAATCATAATCATTTGTTAAATCCTAATTTCTCAGTTACAGTATGATGATAGATACTGCAATAAATGAAAGGAATGACATTTTAAAATAGAAATAAAGTAGAAAATTACATTATGAAAACCAAGCTGGTCTTTGTCCAGGTTTCCTAGGGTGGAACCGCTGAATCTTTGGAATTTCCCTTAACAGGAGTGGCTCTTGTTCTTCAAGGTGGGCCGAGGACCACACCTGAGCGTTCATATGCTAATGAGGTGACAGGGAGGGGCCACCTCACCTGCAGCCTTGGGGTGGGGGTGGGAGACCTCACCAGAAAGACCATCCAGGTGGTTAGGGGGTGGAGCTTGCAGCCCCTCTCTCAGCCCACCTCCCTGGGCTCAACCACGCGGACACTGACTCCTTCACTCCTGCCGATAATGAGACCCCCATATAAATGTGAGTCACTGGAAGCAGCTTCCGGGACTAATCACGTACATCCCTGCATCCGGGGTCACGGTTCTGGCTCCAAGTGGAGCAGACGTGGGAGCTGGCACCCGCGATCCTCCCAGGCCTCGCCCTGGGCGTCTCTTCTTTCAGCTTCTTCTTACTTGCATCCTTGTACTGTGATAAAGCTGTAAGCCTGTATCCAGCAGTTTCAGTGAGATCTGTGAGTCGTTCTAGCGCATTAACAACGACCACCAAGGGTGGTGGGAACCCCGGATTTGTAGCCAGGTGGCCAGAAGTGTGGGTGGCCTGGGACCCTGGCCTTGCGACCGGAGACTGAAGGACACTCTCGTGGAGGGCGCCCTGCCCCGGGGGGTCTGGCCTGGCTCCAGGGTTAGGGTCGGAAACGGAGGGCTGGAGCCACTGCAGTATTCCCAGCTGGTGTCAGAAGCCACTTTTTGGAGAAGTCGGGGTTTTCGATAACCTACACAACAGCTCTATACAGAGGCCGAGTACCAGCTGGAACACCTCTGTTCTAGAAACTGCTGCTACCTATGGCTTGAGTTCCTAGGTTGGTGGAAAGGAATCTGAAAATTTAATGTCCTATTTCTTGCTGAGACTTGGGGGAAGTGTGGAGACATAATTTACATGAATATCACAATATGCAAACTTCCTCATCACAGAACATTGTAATTGTGGGTTGATGGGAATTTACTACATGTAGGGTTGAAAGTATTTCAAAAGAGGAGGCTGGGACACTTAGACTCAGGGAACAGCACCTAATTCTGATGTAACTCTGGCTCTATTAGGAGCAAACGCTCATCTTCCCCGTGCAAATGATAATTTATGCCTTAATGGCCTGAACACTTTGCCTCCCACTGTGTTGGAAATCAAGCCTGATTTCATATCCCTCTTTTTTAGAATACTATATATTTTATTTTCACTTTCATGGGCTGAATGAATTATACTAAGTTTCAAACTGAAAAGCAATTGTCTCCTCCTTTTAAAAATTGCTCAGGAGAAAACTGAGCCAACCAGATAGCAAAGTAATGCAATTATTATGAGTTATGATACATATATACTCTCTCCATCTCACTTAACCCACCCTCCTGCCTCAGAAGAGAGAAGCTGGCAGCATTATTTAGCTAAGGGAGATAACTCTTTACTTCACCTGATTTTTCTTTACCAGTAAAATACATAAAATTTTTTTCTAGAACCTTAATTACATTTCTTTTTGAAATATAATTTGGCTTTGGGAAATTTAAATTTGTTCAGTTTGGGTCAATCATGTACAGCTATTGAGATTTTGTAATGTTTAAACATAATTAACTGAGTATTTGGATGTTAATTTGCTTCTTTTTAAAGTGTACATAATGGAATTTGCTTTTGTGTGTTCATACCAATTGTAGGGCTGAATGGAGTTTTGATGTTTGTGTAGAAAGCTGTTACCTTACGATAAAGAAAACCCAGTTAGAACTAGTGTGAGCAAAACATGGAAATTACTGGTGGTCTGTGGACTCGTTCATGAGACTTAAAAGTTACAGTGAGAAGGCCGAGCTCCAACAGCTGCAGAGGCCGACGGGAGGAGCTCCTGGGCCTCACTGCAGTGTCGGCCCCCACCGCAGGCCATCTGCTCTAATTCAGATTCTTGAGGGAGAACATCTGATTGACAGTTTTCTTTCCCCTGAGGCCATTTTGGAGTAAAAGAAATAAAATATTTAAAGCCAACCTCCTTTAATTTCCTGTGATAGGAAGGTTAATTCTCCAGGAAATAGATCAACTAAAAGGAAACCTCCAAAGGCAGCTCTTGGAATGGTGGTTAAGTCAAGTCTATAAATCATACCGCCAGAAAGTTTCAAGAGAAAGACGAAAAATTAATCAAGGGGGAACAAAAATCCTTTGAATGACAGTGGCCCCTGGGTTGCTGGTATTTGGGTTATCTGTGGACTTAGGAATGTCTCTGTTCCCTTCCCACCTCCCACTGCAGAACTGGGAACAGAATGGTTTTCTTTGACACATTTGTCAGAGCTGTGATTTGGCCCATTAAAATGCTTGATGACAGCTCCATCTTTCGTCCGTCTCCTGACATCCCCTGCAATGG